>SRVM01034819.1:0-23064 GCA_007570785.1 Antilocapra americana
CAATAGCTCCACCTGAGTCATATCTTAGTGTTCTGGATGCTGTTCTTAATTTTGCTGGGGAAGGAAGGGAAAATGGTTCTGAACTTGATTTTTTTGTTTGTTTGTTTTGAATTTCCACACCTCTTGCTTTTTATTTTTTATTTTTTTGTTATTCTTATTATTTTTTTATTATTGTTTTTGCCATACATTGTCATGATATCACCATGGGTTTACATATGCTTCCCCTCCGGAACCTCCCTCCCTCCTCCCTCCCCCCCCGGAAAATCTCGCTGCACCAGTCCCGAGCATCAATCCTGGGCTGGCGATTGATTAGACACATGACAATTAACATGCTTCAATGCCCTTCTCCCATATCATCCCACCCTTACCCTCATCCACAAAGTCCACGAGTCTATTCTATACATCTGCGTTCCTTTTGCTGTCTCGCATGTTGGGTTCTTGTTACTGTCTTTCTAAATTCCATATATATGTGTTAATATACTGTATTGTTGTTTTTGCTTCTGGCTTACTTCACTCTGGATAATGGGCTCCAGTTTCGTCCATCTGAGTAGAATTGCTTCAAATGAATTTTTTTTTAATGCTGAGTAATATTCCATTGTGTATATATACCACAGCTTTCTTATCCATTCGTCAGTTGATGGGCATCTAGGTTGCTTCCATGTCCTGGCTATTGTAAACAATGCAGCGATGAACATTGGGGTGCACGTGGCTCTTTCAATTCTGGTTTCCTCGGTGTATATGCCCAGCAGTGGGATTGCCGGGTCATATGGCAGGTCTATTTGCAGCTTTTTAAGGAACCTCCACACTGTTTTCCATAGTGGCTGTACTAGTTTGCATTCCCACCAACAGTGTAAGAGGGTTCCCTTTTCTCCACATCCTCTCCAGCATTTATTGCTTGTAGACTTTTGGATTACAGCCATTCTGACTGGTGTAAAGTGGTACCTCATTAGAAGTCTGATTTCTGCACAATCAGATTTAACAATAGTATGTTTATTATTTTATTGTCTTCAGCATACTTCATTCAGTCATGATATGTACATCGGTCTAAGCAGAAAGGTTACATTTTTCTCTTATCAGGTGCAGCTGTGTAGAGGCTTGAGGAGAGGGCTAAGCTTGAAACTTTTTATTCTAGTAACCTCAACCACTACCTGTCTCATTCTGTTCTGACACTCCGGTTCTTATGAGAAAAGGGGACAGTGAGACAGTCTAGCAGCACTGCTTTAGCAATAAAACCCTATTAACCTTATATAACTTCTATAATGAATTCCTATGTCTACACTATCCTAAAGCAATCAATGTCTCCAATTATGCTGGCCACAGTTAAGAGCATTCCTAAGTCCCATCCCTCCTTTGTCCCTGGGGAAGGGGACCCACATTCCCGGATCCTCTGGTCGATAAGGTCTGGGGGAATTATCTCAGGATGAATTCTTTCTAACTGGGACTGACCTACTGAGATGAGCTAATGTTCTGAGCATGAACAGAACAGAACCTCCCAAGAAAAATACCAGGAGGGGCCTTGCCCCGAGATGCCCCGATAAGGAAAATCCTCTTTGCAGTTTCCTTCTTAGTCTCGTGACCTTGTCATCCGAGCAAGGGGGCATCCTGATGGCTCAGTGGTGAGAATCTCTTATCAGCTGATGCTGAAGCTAAAGCTCCAATAATTTGGCCACTTCATGCAAAGAGCCAACTCATTGAAAAAGACCCTGATGCTGGGAAAGATTGAAGGCAGGAAGATGAGGGGGCAGGGCAGAGAATAAGATGGTTAGATAGCATCACTGACTCAATGGACATGAATTTGAACAAACTCCAGGAGACAGTGGAGGACAGGGGAATTGGCATGCTGCAGCCCATGGAGTCACAAGGAATTCAACACGACTTAGCAACTGAACAACAACTTACCAACTGAGCTCTTGCCAGGCCAGAGGAGGATGTCTTTCTTCTCCTGTCAGGTTCTTTTTGATTGTAGGGCAAGACAGCAACCCATTCTGACATCCAAAATCTCTAATAATTGAGATTCCTCCTTATTAATTTTTTACACTCAACATCCAAAAATCTCTGAAAATGAAATGCATTCAGTGGCAAAACTATCCTGATCTACTTGAGTGCACAACCATGCCAGAACAGATGAAATGCTATGTAGGCTCCTTACCACTTCAGGTGGAGAGCAGTGTACTTCATGGCAGAAGTTTTCATATTTGATCATGAGATGTTGCTACAGATCCTGCTGGGAGTACTCTACATTTGTTGGGTCTTCACTGTATTTTCAAAATCCGAAACATTCTGAAGCCTGAAACACAACTGTTCTCAAAGAGATTGTGGATTTGTATTTGCAGACAATTCTTTGCCTTGACATTGGCAAATATCAACATCACTACTTTAGGAATTGAATCTTTATCTCAATTATACCAAGAAGTTTTTGCTTTTCTCCAATATTCTTTTCAAAATTCTGGTTATCTGGCTTCTACAACTACTCAAGGAATGGCTGCTCAAGGTTACAATCTTCTCATGTCTGTGCTACCTCTTTGTTCTAAGTCTAATTATTATCATTATTTTATGTGTGGGGGGGGAAGAGTCATTTCTGTTGGGGCCTGTGTTATGAATGCTGTTGTTGTTTAGTCTCCAAGTCCTGTCTTTAGTCACCAAGACACCATGGATCATAATCCATCAGGCTCCTCTGTCCATGGGATCTCTGAGGCAAGATACTGGAGTGAGTTGCCATTTCCTTCTCCAGGGGATCTTCCAGACCCAGGGGTTGAACCCCAGTCTCCTGGATTTTCAGGTGGATTCTTTACTGCAGGTCCTGGATGTATCCCTGAAATGCCATTAATCCATTCTCCTAGAGTAGGATCTCAGGAGAGATCATACTTCATGGTCACTATGGTGAACATGCCTTCATATTCACTATGATGCCAGTTTCCCGAACAGGGCTTCTATTAAAAATGTAAATATTGACAATTGTAAAGAAGGAGGATTTGGAGTTCTGGCTTCAAATAGAGTGTTAGTTCTTCAGATAAAACATTGCATCACTGGTGACTTTGTTTAGTACTGGAATTCATTAAAAGCTCATTTCTAATTAAATCCTTGCCAAGCTGAAGCCATGCTGGTAACTCCACCTACTCTACTTGGTATATTAGTTGAGTTGTTTTTATTAGACAACTTTCTCAGTTTTGGCAGGTAAATTATTTTCTGTAATTAAACAGTAAGGCAATATTGATTAAAAATACCATTAGTGCACTGTTAGCGCTCTAACTTTTTCTGTTTTAAAATAATTTTAGAATGGAAACTTTGATCCAAATATTTACCCACTAAAGCTTATTGATGGTCTATGATGTGACAGGCCTTGCCACTGGGAGTCACAAAGGTGAATGAGATTCAGTGCCTGCTTTTAAGATACTCAGATGCTGATCAAAGGAAGAAATGTTCAAAACTCATCTGATTGATACTAAAACTGGAGTATGTTGTATAAGATACTAAAACCTATGGGGCAGGGAAGGTGGTACTTGCCTTTGACCATTGGGTGTGCCCCGTACAGAGCCCCGTTGTAGTTTCACTCAGAATCAAAATCAGTGTCTTGCTTATATTCACATTTAACCTTCTAAGTTAGCAGACAGTGTGGAGATGGCAACACACCATTCACGATTTCAGTCCAACTAACTTTTTGACTTATAGGATCCCCATCAGAGTCATATGGGCAGGCTTATTAAAAAGGCAATTCCTAGATAAAACTGCATTGTATGATTGAAATTTGCTTTGAGAGTAGAACTTAAATATTTTCACCACACACACACACACACACATATCAACACTCTGCAGCAGGTCAAGACCTAAGCAAGTGCTGAGACCTTGGGGATGCAGAGTGGCATGAGAAGTGGACTGTGTCTTCACGAAGCTAAGCATAGTCAACGGTGGGCACAGTAGAGGGTGCCGAGGGCCTCGCTGTGCTTGTATGGGGAGAAGGGGTCCCTGTTTAGACTGAGGATTTAGGGAAGACTCCCAAAAGCGAAGTAGGAGATAGAAGGAAGGACAGTTTAGGCAGAAGGGATAACAATATAAAGGCAAAGAAGGGTCAGCTAGCACGTTATCCTTAGTTCTGGAGACCACGAGCCATTTGATGTGGGGCTGGTGCAAAAAGTGCCTTTTTAAGTGTGTTGGCAGATAGGGCCCAGGGTAGGAAGACATCAGATCACGAGGGACCTTTATCTTTCAGATGGAAAATTGTTTAACAATTTATGCAAGGAGAAAATGTGGGCAGATTTGTTAGGAAGACGATCACCTCAGCTCTAGTGTAGGGGGCGCATTGAGAAGGGGCAAGGTTCTCTCACCCATGAGACTCTGAGCATCTCTCTTTAGTTCTGCTTTCGCCGCATTCTGATTGCCAACATCTTGACAGAAAAAGTGAGAACTCACTATCGATGCCAGAGAAAAGCAAACCAAACCAAAGAAAGCAAAACAAACAGAATAAAGAAAAAGTATATTCTTCCAGTCCCCAGCAGTGCTAATATTTAATACACAGCAATTAAATTTCTGATGAAAATCATTGCTACAAAAATCAGTCTGAGTCTGAACATTGGTGACTCCTTTCTTCTTCTCGGAGAAGGTTTTATTTCTTTTCACTAAAGTTTAAAGAGGACTCAGGGGTTTGTAGGAATCATTCAGGAGCAATTCACTATAGGAATCTGTTAGTGGGATGGGCAGGGAAGCGCCATCATTTGATCCCAAAAAAGCCTGTCATTTGACTCTGTTTAGAGTTTGGCAGTGCACATCAGAGGGCGGTGTAGCCGGGTGCTATGACCTACTTTGTGGCTAAAGTCTCTCACTGTTCCTGGGAGGGAGGTTATTTTTGTTTCTGCTCATCTCTCACACACACACATGAAACCCAAACATCTGATGCTCCCTGAACACACACCAAGAGTTGTAGGGCAAAATGGGCTTCAAGGTCATTTCATTTATGCCTCTTCAGCCTGATACTTTTTCTCCCAGGTGAATTCCATGCAGCATATAGAGTTTTTAACCTTTTACTCATCTTTTTTTTTTCTCTCTTTCTTTTTAAAAGAATATTCCGAGGCTTAAGTGGCTTGCTATGAATTCCTAGCTTTTATGCTTCTGGATATAAAGCTTGTTTTGTCTTCCTGAAAAACTACACTAAAATCTTCTTTCTTACTTAGTTTATTCCAACTTAAAAAAATGATAACTTTTAGAAGTATGAGTAACATTTCCTGAGGAAAATGACTGGGAGCATATCTTCATGGTACCCGTAGAGGAGGTTGGCGATGGAAGAAACACATAGAGGGTCTATGTCTTTTAATATCTAGGGATTTGTTGGCTTCTAGTATCTTTGGATTAGTCTGGTTTTAATTTTATCCAGCTCATTTAGAAAGATATTGCCATGCTTGTTCAAAAGGAATCCTTCTCACATATTGGACAGTCATTGTGTAGAAGTTTATTCAGACTACTTTCATGTTTTTTTTTTAATTAGTTTATTTATTTGGCTGCGCTAGGTCTTCGTTGCTGCATAAGGGCTTTCTCCAGTTGCATCAAGTGGGGTTACTCTCTAGTTGTGATGTGCAGACTTCTCATTGCGGTGGCTTCTCTTCATGTGGCGCGCAGACACTAAGCATGTGGACTTCAGTAGTTAGGGTGCACGTGTTTGGCTGCCCAGCAGCACGTGGGATCTTCTGAGACCACGGATGGAATCTGTGTCCCCTGCACACGCAGGTGGATTCCTAACCACTGGACCACTGGGGAAGTCCCAGACTACTCTTATGTTTTCATTTGATGAGACAGGTCTGTGGGTCCATCTACAATCAGGAGGCTCAGTTAACCTTCTGTCCACAGTGGTGTCTGGTATTTGTGACCTTAGGAAGATCTTTTCCTTCCCATCAGAATTTGTAGTTCATGGCAATAAACCTTACCCAGGAATTTCGATAACAAAACACCAAAATAACAGTACAGACCATAAGAAGTAAAGAATATAAGCTTTAGAATAAGACTCATCTGTGTTCAAATCCTAACTTAACTATTAAAAAGCTATATGATATCAGGGAAGTGACTCTTGAGTTTTTCATTTGGAAAATGGTGTAATATTTGCCGCAAGTGGTTGTTTTGAGTTATTAATGAAATAAATGCCAAGGAAGGCAGCTAGTACAGCAGCTGCTAATGACATGGTTTCAAGTTATGAAACTTGTTGTTATTCTCTTTTCTCTTTATCTCACCCTTTGTATTTCTCCCAATATCTTTCTAGTGTGGAAATGGAGTCTATCCAACATTGACAATGTTGATTCTATTTTGATATGTTGACTTCTATTAATATTTCCTTTCAAATGTCTAGTTCTTCCTTTCTGGTCTTGATCTATTATCTTGATTTTTCTCCAATGGTTTCACTGTCTGGATAGAATGTGTGTGTGTGTGTGTGTGCACGCACGCACACACACACGAGCATGCTCAGTTGTGTGTGTGTGTGTGTGTGTCCAACTCTTTGTGACACCATGGACTGTAGCTTGCCAGGTTCCTCTGACACTAGAGTGGGTTGCCATTTCCTCCTCCAGGGGATCTTTCTCAGTCAAGGATCGAACCCTTATCTCTTGCACCTCCAGCACTGGCAGGTGGATTCTTTACCACTGAGTCACCTGGGGAGCCTTTTAAAGGACAGCCACCATTTAAATATTTCCTGGCATCTGAATACTGCAGCCCAGTCAATGTGACCTAAATGACCCCACCCTTCATGAGACCAGTCTCTGAATGGTTACACAGATAAAAAAACTGCAGATTGGATTCCATGCAGGTCCTTACCAAACATTTCTTGAGAATTTGGAAGCTGGATTTATACTGCACTTTCCTATAACTGAATTTAACTTTAATATAATTGTATTTAAATACTCCTACGAGTATTTAACTCCTGCTCCCCACAGTTCCAGCCTCCACATAAGCTCTCATATCCACCCCCTCTGCCATCTTTCTATTTTACATGCTGCTCTTTGCCACCACACTAGCTCTCTTCTTGATTCCCCGCCCCCAATCTGTCAAGCTCTTCCTATTCTCTCTGTTTCCCAAGTTTCTTCTCCATGGGCATCTCCATGCTCTTTCTCACGTGGAAAAATTTAGCTACTCTTAGATTCTATACATCTCTTTTCTAAGTTGTTCACCCATTAATTCTAACAAAGGCAGATACTTAAAAGGAATCATTTTTAAGGAACTTTCCTGGTGGTCCAGTGGTTAAGATTCCATCTTACAATGCAGGAGACATGGGTTCAATTCCTGGTTGGGGAACTAAGATTCGTGAGCAACTAAGCCCATGCACTGTAACTAGAGAAACCCCGTGTGCCACAAAAAAAGACCCAGTGTAGCCAAAATAAAATAATTTTTAAAATTGAGGTATGACTGACATACAAAAAGCTGTACCTACTTAACATTAATATATACATCTCGATGAATTTGCAGGTAAGTGTATACCTATGAAACCATGACCATAAACAATGCCGTAAACAAAGCCATCACCTCTAAAAATTTCCTCTGCTCCCTCTTTTAGAAATTCTTGTTACAAGTATGTCAGTGAGATTTACCTAAAACTGTAGCCTTCCTATGTCAACATGACTTAGTAGTTCATTCCTGAGAACTTGTTCAAAATAGATACAGTTGCAAACCAATAAATAACTTCAGTGTTTGCATCAGGAAATTCCCACAAACCAAGATATTAGAGATAATAAGTTGTTTACCTGGGCAAAATCTTGATTAACCACAGGTTACTTATTCAAGACCCTTGCTTTGCTGTGTCGACCAACCTAGATATAAATAAGTAAATAATAAAGTAATTTTAACATATTATATGTAAAAGTAAACTCTGTGTTTATGTACAATATAAATAAACTTCCCTTGAAGACCCAACTTAAACCCATCTTGAGCTCAGACCCCAGAGCTGAATTAATATTTCTCTTCTGAGTTCCCTCTTTGAAATGCTGCTAAGATTGTCAAGGTTGTCTTCTCTCTTTGGGAGAAACTTCTAATAAATTTAGTTTTGTTTTATTAAAAGGTGGTATTTTAATAAGAGATGCATACAGCAAATAAATATTTTCTAATTTATCTTATGTTCTTGGTAACTATGTGTTTAAAAGACACACAGAAAGAACTACCTGTATTTATAATTTGCTTTTTTCCCAGAGAATCCTTTTATTTCATTTTTTTATATTTTAAATTGAAGTATAGCTGATTTACAAGGTTGTGCCAATCTCTGCTATACAGCAAACTGTACACATATATATACCTTCTTTTTCAAATATTCTTTTCTATTATGGTTTATCCTAGGAGATTATATATAGTTCCCTGTGCTATAAGTAGGTATATCTACCTACTGGTGTTTATTGTAAATATAATGGTTTGCATCTACCAACCCCAATTTCCTAGTCCATCCCTTTCCCTCTTCCTTCCCAGACTCCTTGGAAACCACAAGTCTGATCTCTGTGTCTATGAGTCTGTTTCTGAAGAATCCTACTTTTAATTAGAAGAAATAACTTAGATCAAGCTTATGAAATAGCTTCATTTCTGAAAGTGAAAGTGTTAGTTGCTCAGTTGTGTCCTGTTCTTTGTGATCCCACGAATTGTAGCTCGCCAGGCTCCTCTGTCCACAGAATTCTCCAGGCAAGAAGACTGGAGTGGGTTGCCGCCTCCTACTCCAGGGGATCTTCCTGACCCAGGGATCGAACCCAGGTCTCCCACACTGCAGGCAGATTCTTTACCTTCTGAGCCATCAGGGCTTGTATGTTTATTTCTGGGATGTGCTTAACTTCTAATGGACAGGACTATAGCTGGCCTTAGGCAAAATTGTGAAGTAGGTTAAAATGAATTTCAGTACAATAAGTTTGCTTTGTCTCCTATTCCTCACGGAATCTTTTACAAACCTACCTGCATTAACCCAGATTCTCCTGCTGTCCTGGGGCCTGTACTCAGTTCAGTCAACGTGTTCCCCAAGTTCTCCCCTATCACCGCCACCCTTCCTCTCAGCCACATGTATCCCTCCCACCATCACCCTGAGACAGGCTGGGCCCTGGGACCCTTTGCTGCAGTGCTGGAATGCTTACACCTGGACACAGCTATCCTGGAACAACAAAGTACAAAGAAACTGTGCCGGACTAAAAATAATTGTGTGCATTCTCACTCAAGGCAAATCCTGGTCAAAAGATGCAAAGAGACCAAAAGACCCAATTGTTACTTCTGAAGCTCCTGGAGCAAAAGCAAGTTACTGAGCAAGCTCCCTTGCACACAACATCACCTAAGGGCAAATCACCCAGCCACCCCTCCAGCTCGACTCCTCGACACATCCCTACCCCCACCTCATATAAGGAACAAGCTTGCCCCCCCCTTGGGGAGTGAGCAAGCAAGGGAAGATGTTGTTTGTTATCACTCCCCGCTACTGCAGCAGGGACCCCAGTACAGCCTTGCCCCAATTTCTTCTCTGGCCTCTGATCAATTTCTATTGATTAAGGAAGTCAAGAATCTCATTAACAATTTTCTCACTCCTTGGTACGTTCTTGATTTTTAACAGGTTTATAGCCCTAGGAACCAGAGAGATATTCCCATCTCTGAGCTCACGTCCAGGACCGAGGGCCCCTGAAAGCCTGCATTGCTAACAATATGTTCAGAATTTAGCTTTATCTATTTTGGGCTGACTGTTGAAGAACTGATGCTTTTGAACTGTAGTGTTGGAGAAGACTCTCGAGGGTCCCTTGGACTGCAAGGCGGTCAAACCAGTCAATCCTAAAGGAAATCAGTCTTGAATATTCATTGGAAGAACTGACACTAAAGCTGAAGCTCCAGTACTTTGGCCACCTGATGTAAAGAGGTGACTCGTTAGAAAAGTCCCTGATGCTGGGAAAGAGTGAAGGCATGAGAAGGGGACAACAGAGAACGAGATGGTTGGAGGGCATCACTGATTCAATGGACATGAGTTTGAGCAAGCTCTGGGAGATGGTGAAGGACAGGGAAGCCTTGTGTGCTGCAGTCCATGGGGTCACAAAGAGTCAGACATGACTGACTGACTGAACAACAACATTTTGGGGTGTGAGCAGGTGGGAAGAGAGGGCATGAGGATGAAGAGGAGGACGGAGAGGGAAGAGGTACAGAGGACAAAGAAGGTAGATCAGATTGGCATCTCCTGGCATGTGACCCTGGCAGTCTCAGAAAATAACATACATTACCATGTTGAAGCTTGGAATTGCCACCTTCCAGTGAACCTTCTTATTTAATCTGTGATGCCCAGAAAGTTGCTTTAAGTTCTATAATGACAGGCAGAACTCAAAAGACAATTTATCTGTGATCATTCAACATCTGAAGAGGGGAGTTAACTGGGAAAAAATGTAGGTAATCTGCCGGCCCTGAAAAGTAAGGTTTTAGTCCCCCAAAGAGGAGGCTCATATTACTATTCTAGGGAGGAAGGAATGACACAAAGGCAAGTCTAGGGCTTCAAGACTTTTTGTGATAAGGGACATCCCTGTTACTTCAGCTGCTAAGACTCTGCTCTCCCAATGCAGGGGCCCTGGGTTTGATCCCTGGTCAGGAAAATGACTCCACACACTGCAACTAAGACTTGTGCAGCCAAATAAATAAATAAACAGAAATAAATATATAAAAAAGACTTTCTGCGATAAATAATTATTGAGTGACTACTGTGTACCAGGTACCAACAATGGAATATGTTTTGTTATTTTTTTCACAAAATTCACTAAGGGGTGAACATTGTTAGGGATTGTTATATTTTTTTCAAGAAATTTTCCAACTGTTTTTAACTGCCTGTCAATTTTAGTTGTTAGGTGTGAAATTAACAGTGGTGTACATAAGAAAGAATTTAGATCTAACATGCTGACTCCATCTTCTCCCTTGTGCCATTTAATTATAAAACATCAAAGAACTTAACAGACATTTCTCCAAAGAAGACATAAGAATGGCTAACAAACACATGAAAAGATGTTCAACATCACTCATTATCAGAGAAATGCAAATCAAAACCACAATGAGGTATCACTTTACACCAGTCAGAATGGCTGTAATCCAAAAGTCTACAAGCAATAAATGCTGGAGAGGATGTGGAGAAAAGGGAACCCTCTTACACTGTTGGTGGGAATGCAAACTAGTACAGCCACTATGGAAAACAGTGTGGAGGTTCCTTAAAAAGCTGCAAATAGTCCTGCCATACGACCCAGCAATCCCACTGCTGGGCATATACACCAGGGAAACCAGAACTGAAAGAGCCACGTGTACCCCAATGTTCATCGCTGCATTGTTTACAATAGCCAGGACATGGAAGCAACCTAGATGCCCATCAACTGACGAATGGATAAGAAAGCTGTGGTATATATACACAATGGAATATTACTCAGCATTAAAAAAAAATTCATTTGAATCAATTCTACTCAGATGGACCGAACTGGAGCCCATTATCCAGAGTGAAGTAAGCCAGAAGCAAAAACAACAATACAGTATATTAACACATATATATGGAATTTAGAAAGACAGTAACAAGAACCCAACATGCGAGACAGCAAAAGGAACGCAGATGTATAGAATAGACTCGTGGACTCTGTGAATGAGGGCAAGGGTGGGATGATATGGGAGAATGGCATTGAAACATGTTAATTATCATATGTCTAATCAATCGCCAGCCCAGGATTGATTCTCGGGGCTGGTGCATCGAGATTTCCCGGGGGGGAGGGAGGAGGGAAGGGGGAGAGGAGTTTCTGGAGGGGGAGCATATGTAAACCCATGGTGATATCATGGCATTGTATGACAAAAACAATAAAAGGGAGGGGAAAAAAATTAAAAAAAAAATAAAAATATTAGTGAAAATTAGAGCTAAAAAAAAATCATGAAGTAATTACTGTGGCCTCTAATGATGAACTTGATTTGTAATGCAGAAATTTCTTAATGATTGTTATGTTGCAGTCAATCTTGTTGAAAATGACTTGGGAAGTAGCACTGATTTAATCTAGATAAAAATATGCTTCTCCTTGCCTATGCTCACAGGATTTATGCTGTATTTGCAAAATTGAACTATGGTAAGAAATGCTCTATAATATGTCTTAATTGCAAGAGAACAGACTGTTTATTCTTCTCAATCATTTACTGAGTTTTTGTTGTGTCAGCAAGTGATGTGAGACTGATAAGAAGTGCTTCAATCATATGACCCGAATTCGTGTAAAAAGGGACTATGAGAGTCCATCTATTTTATTACACAGATTACTTGGCTATGAGGAAGTAAAGTAGTAAGGAAATTTGGCTAAGAATGCAGACCAGAATATATTAATTTGAGGACACATTTGTGAGGCTCTATAGGGCAAAAAAGGGGAACAGATGAATAAGAGGACCAAAAAACATAAGAAATCTTGCAAATTGGGAAAATTCTCTGTGTTAAAGGAAATAAGTGAAGAAGAGGCAGAGGAGACTGCTACCCAAGGGCAATAAGACAATGTATCCTAATGGGGGTTTGTGTGGAATGAGGGGTTGGTGTGAGAAGTAGAGAGAGTCACCAAGATCATTAGGAGAATCAAGCGACAGCCAGGGCGATTGAGATGTTGGAGGAGCCTCCTTGGGGGCACCAGGAAGCTGCCCTTGCTGGACCAGAGGATGCGCCCACTGGAACACAGGGCTCCTCATGACCAAGGTCCCCTGCAGTGAGCTGACCTAAGCTCTCAGCTACACAGCTTCTGTAGTCACAGTCATTGTCAATGCCAGCTTGAATTCTCATGCTCCATCAGTCTTTTCTCCCTTGAAAATATCCCTTCCCATTTCTGTGATCAGATATACCCAAAACCATGGCTCAGTTGCCCCTCAAGGAGTGGCAGATAATCTGTAATTATTTCTTGAGCTGCAAATAGCTTTGATAGAGTGTGAGGAGTCCAAACCTTGGAGGGGGAAGGGGTGAAGAGATTTTGGTGTGATATAGGGGGGAAAATGTCAGTAAACTCCCAAGCTTTTAGGTCACCACGTAATCTGTAGAACATTAATCCTCACCCTAGCCCTGAGCCTCAAATCTTTGCTGCTTTCTATCCCTGGGGAGACAGAGTGACAGGGTGAGGGGTGAGGGGGCTCCTGGAGGAAGTAGAGGAGGTGTTACAGATACTGATGATTTGAAAGGGAAGAAGGGCCCCAGCTGAAATGTGACTCTTTTTGAAAACTTTTTTTTTTTTAGTGTGGACCATTTTTAATATCTTTAATTGAATTTATTACAATATTGCTTCTGATATATGTGCATGTATATTTATTTTATATATATATTTGTTTGTTTGTTGTCTGAGAGGCATGTGGGATCTTAGCCCCTGACCAGAGATCAAACCTGCACCTCTTGCATTGGAAGGCAGAGTCTTAACCACTGGACCACCAGGCAAGTCCCAAGGATGTGACTCTGATGCCAGCTGGTTGAAGGTTGGGAATGGACTAGGGTCAGAAATGCCTGGGAAAATTCTGTACCTGGCATGAAGCTGTTCTTTAGAGAAGTGATCGTATGCTTTGACAGGAACTTTTCATTTGGCCAAGTGTCTCCTCTGTCAAACTATCTGCAGCAAAGTTCCATTTTAGGAGCAAATCTTATGCAGTTTAAAAGGAAATTGAAGACAGGGAAAAGACAGAATAATCTAGCTATGAAGCGACTGGGGCTTGGGTTGGAGACCGGCAGATGGCGTGATAACAGCTTATCTGAACACGGAGGATATATGAGATGAGAAATGGAAATCCAATCTGGTGACTCCCAGATACTGGTCAGGGCTCAGCTGGATCATAGAACAATACAGATTCCTGGGCTTCAGACCAGAATTTCTGATTTGGAAGGTCTGTGAGGGTTCTTGGGGGGTGATTCTGAGGCAGATTGAAGGTCAATCAGTCAGTTCAGTCATTCAGTCGTGTCCGACTCTTTGTGACCCCATGAACTGCAGCACGCCAGGCCTCCCTGTCCATCCCAACTCCCGGAGCTTGCTCAAACTCATGTCCATCAGGTTGGTGATATCATCCAACCATCTCATCCTTTGTCATCCCCTTTGAAGGTAGGAGCCATTTACCACCGGTTCAGAGGTCTCAACCTTGGCTTCTGATTAGAATCACCTGGTGAACTTGAAACAGGTGCTGCTGTTCACATCCCACCCTGTACCATTTTCATGAGTCTTCAGGAGGAGCTCACACATACCAGGAAAAAGAAATTTCCCAGGTGCTTTTAATGTGCAACCAAGTTTGAGAATCATGGCTGTAGACCATAACGTGGTTGTTAGACTTCAGACTTGATGTTCTCAGAGCTTAGAAAAGTAGCAGGGAGAAGTACCTCCCACAAAATGCTCCCCACCCTCCCGCCACCGACAAAAATCATGTGACAGATGATAATCTAGGGTAAAATATTTGGCATTTTTTACTTTCATTTTTAGGAAGCACGTAAAACTGATTGGGGGAAAAATGGTTGAATACCTAATTCAAAATATCAGGATAGTGATATCTAGTGTCAAATTTAGATGCTTCCTTAGAATTTCAGTATTTCCCCCTTCCCCCACCCCTTTTGGTAAATATTATTTAAAGCAAAATGCAGAAAAATAATTTTCAGTAGTCTTTTAATAATTTCCAGAGTCTTCAGAGCTATAAGTTGGATGATTTGGTGAGGGCATAGAGGAGCTGGTGAGTGGGCAATGTGCCAACTCAAAAGATATAATTATTCCTCCTCTTGCTTTCTAGTAGATCTGGAAAAAAACAAAACCTCAAAACCTGACATGGCAAATAATTGAGACTTTCAGAACGATGTGAAATAATTATCCCAATTACCCATGTGCCGAGTTGAAGCAGATCTTTTTATATTCCTGTCTGACCTCAAATCTAGAGTTTTTTCACTCATTTCCCTGATCAGAGGTGGAGACACTCAACTTTGTAGGAAGACAGAGAATCTCAGCCTGGCTCAGACCCAGCCACACAGACCAGAGTGTTCTGAGCCCTCAGACTTCCCTTTTTTCCTGGTAGTTCATGGCCCGTCATGAACTGGAGGAGAAGTGGAAAGCTCGCAGGAAGACTGAGAAGGAACCACCCGGGAGCCCGATCTTTGCATCCATTGTCTCCGTACAGGTGACTCCATCCTGGTTTCAAGGCTAGCAGGTAGGAAGAGGGACTGGGCAAGCCTTTGATAGACTTCCTTCCTCTCTACAGAAATGACGAATTCTTTACTGTCTGAGCCACCAGGGAAGCCCAATAGATACAAGAGCAGCAGAAAAATAAGCACCTCCTACCCCAACTGCAGGGCTTCCCAGGTGGCGCCAGTGGTAAAGAACCTACCTGCCAATGCAGGACACATAAGAGACACAGGTTCGATCCCTGGGTCAGGAAGATCCCCTGGAGGAGGGCATGGCAACCCACTCCAGTATTCTTTCCTGGAGAATCCCATGGACAGAGGAGCTTGGCAGGTTACAGTCCATAGGGTTGCACAGAGTCAGACACAACTGAAGTGACTTAGTATGCCCGTTCCCCAACTGCGCACAGACATTCTTCTGAGTAAAAGGTGCCATTTTCTGCAAACGAATCCCCTTAAATTTAAATAATGAAAAGATAAACCTAAAGTCTCTTCAGTGTTTTCCTGGAATCTCAGAAAGCTAATGCAACAAGTGAAAATGTGTATAGAGAATATACAATATAAAGTCTTAATGAAAATTTCACCTATTAAACCTAAGAGGGATTTCCCTGGTGGTCTAGTGGTTAGGAATTCACCTTTCAGTGGAGGGAGTATAGGTTGATCCCTGGTTGGAGAGCTAAGATCCCATATGCCTCGGTGTCAAAAAATTGAAACAAAACAGAAGCAATTTAATAAATGTTCTTATAGTGGGGGGAAGGCAATCTGAAAATGAAGTGCTATGAAGGATCAGCACTACTTCAAATTAAGACATGGACCCCACATTAGAGACAGAGTCTGAGGGCCACATGGAAATCACAACTTGCGGTTTCAAACTGTGTCCCGATGGTCTTTATTTTTGACAATGATCATTTAGTTTGTGATCAGTAGATTCTCCATTTCATTTCACTCATCACTGAGATAAGCCATCATAAAATAATTTGGATCTTAATCTTTCCCACTGAGGAATAGACCATTTTGGTAATTCCATAATCGTATCAACAAGTGAGTGTTTGTTCAATATTTTAGAAAAAATTGAATCTCTCTTGAAATTTGGCTTGCCAAATGAATTGTAGTGAATGACCTCATTTAAGTAAATGAATTTGAAAACAATCTCAGATCAAATAGGTTTGTGATGTAGAGGTAGAATTATTTGAAAACAGTCTCAGATCAAATAGGTTTGTGATGGAGAGGTAGAATTATTAGGTTACCCTGTTTCCAGTACTCGAGAAATCCCATTTTTGGGCTTGTGTGCTGTGTGTGCTAAGTCACTTCAGTCATGTCCAACTCCGTGATACTGTGGACCGTAGCCCATCAGGCTCCTCTGTCCATGGGATTCTCCAGGCAAGAATGCTGGAGTGGGTTGCCATTTACTTCTCCAGGGGATCTTCCTGACCCTGGGATCAAACCCATGTCTCTTATGTCTCCTGCATTGAAAGTCAGGTTCTTCACCACTAGCGCCCAATTGGGAAGCCCAATTTTGGGGCTTGGAGCTCTATTAACAAATGTCACTTTCTAATGAGACCTTTGTTAGTCCTCAGTCAGCTCCCAAAATTAGCTAAATGGAGCACGTTGAGAATAATACAGCAGTGTAAATTTGAAGGCCAATGCTATGTTTGACAAGTAAACATGGGACTGGATGTTCAGTTCCTATTTTTAAAGGACTGGAAAGCTAGACACGTCCATCCTGGCAGCTCTGCCCCTACATGCCTGCCCTATCTGCTTCTGATCACATCCGATTGTCCCTGTAAATAAGGAAAGCGCAGGGGCCTGTCTATTTGGAACAGCCTGTGGAATGAACATGGCCCTAGTACATGCTGCCTTCATATCTCCCCAGCTGAAGAACCTGAGCCTACTTATAAATGAAAAAGATAACAAAAAGGGTAAAAAACCTTTATTGGAGTATAGTTGCTGTACAATGTTGTGTTAGTTTCTGCTGCATAGCAAAGTAAATCACTATATGATTATTTATTTGTTGTTTGTTGTTCAGTCGTGTCCAACTCTTTGCAACCCCATGGACTGCAGCACATCAGGCTTCCCTGTCCTTCACCATCTCCCAGAGTTTGCTCAAATTCATGTCCGTTGAGTCGATGATGCCATCCAACCATCTCCTCCTCTGTTGTCTCCTTCTCCTCCTGCCCTCAATCTTTCCTAGGCTCAGGGTCTTTCCCAAAGTGTTGCCTCTTTACATCCAGTGACCAAAGTATTGGAGCTTCAGCTTCAGCACCAGTCCTTCCAATGAATATTCAGGGTTGATTTCCTTTAGTATTGACTGGTTCAATCTCCTTTCACTCCAAGGGACTCTCCAGAGTCTTCTCCAGCACCACAGTTCAAAAGCATCAGTTCTTTGTCACTCAGCCTTCTTTATGGTCCAGTTCTCACATCCATACATGACTACTGGAAAAGCCATAGATTTGACTATATGGACCTTTGTCAGCAAAGTAATGTCTCTGCTTTTTAATACACTGTCTAGGCTGGTCATGGGCTTCCCAGGTGACTCCAGTCATAAAGAACCTGCCTGCCAATGCAAGATATATAAGAGTCTCGGGTTCGATCCCTGGGGAGATCCCTCCAGGGGATCTCCCAGATCCTCCAGGGAGATCCCCTGGAGGAGGGCATGGCAACCCACTCCAGTATTCTTGCCTGGAGAATCCCATGGACAGAGGAGTCTGGCAGACTACACTCCATAGGGTGGCAAAGAGTTAGAAACAACTGAAGCAACTTAGCACATAGGTTTGTCATAGCTTTTCTTCGAAGGAACAAGTGTCTTCTAATTTCATGGCTGCAGTCACCTTCCTCAGTGATTTTGGAGCTCAAGAAAATAAAGTCTTTCACTGTTTCCATTGTTTCCCCATCTATTTGCCATAAAGTAATGGGACTGGATACCAAGGTCTTAGTGTTTTGAATGTCGAGTTTTAAACCAGCTTTTCACTCTCCTCTTTCACCTTAACCAAGAGGCATAATATGAAGAATGGCAAATGAATTCATTCATTCTTTAAAATTGGTTATTTCTTCATCTATGTCTCCTATGTATCCACCATGTGTTGCACTGGCCTCCTGGGGTGTCATCAGGGAAGATGGAGAACAAATTCATTGCCTCCACGAGTCTTAAATTCTAGTTGAAGAAGCAGAAAAGAAGCAGACAGACATATCTTTAAGGTAAATATATATATTAAAGAAAAATAAAGCAGAGCAAAGTTGCTGGATGCGAGGCTATTTGAAATGGTGTTCTCAGCTACGGTGTCTTTGGGGAGAGGACACATGTAGGTGTGGGGAGAGTTGAGCAAAAACCTTGGGAAGTGTGTTCTGAACAACAAGAGCACTAAAAGGTGGACTGGACCTTGGTGTTTTCAAGAAATGCAGTCAGACTGGAGCAGAGAGGAAAGAGGAATAACACTAGGGACTGACTCTGGATGTGTATCTTTGTGTCTGCGTTCAGTCGCTCAGTTGTATCTGATTCTTTGTGACCCCATGGACTGCAGCACGCCTGGGGCTGGAATGAAAACCTATCATCTAGAGTCCTGCAGCCACTGCTGAGTTTTCCAAATGTGATGGCATATTGAGTGCAGCACTTTAACAGCATCACCTTTTAGGATTTGAAATAGCTCAGCTGGAATTCTATCACCTCCACTAGTTTTGTTCCAGTAATGCTTCCTAAGGCCCACTTGATTTCATATTCCAGGATGTCTACACTACTCCAAAAAAAAAATATTCTAAGTCTGACCCCAGTGTGCCTGATTCCAGGAAAATGGCCACTCCTGTAAACAATGCCCTGGGGGTACTAGAGAAAACCCCTGAAATGCACATATTAATGAAGATGGCTATTATAGTTCACATGTGCATTGCCTCAGATGGATTTTTAAACATTAACATGATTCTTAGATTCATTTATTTGGTCCCAAATATCAGTTGATTACAAGTGTTCTTATCTTTTTTAAAAAAAGTATTTATTTATTTGGCTGTTCCAGGTCTTTGTTGCACCATGCAGGTTCTTTTAGTTGTTGCATATGAGACCCTTCCCTGAACAAGGGTCAAACCCAGGCCCCCTGCATTGGGAATGCAGAGTTTGACCCACTGGGTCATCAGGGAAGTTCTTAAGTGTTCCTTTCTAAGTCAGTTCAGAATGCATTTTCCAACAACTGTAGTGCTTATGCATGTGGTTGTGCTAAGTCGCTGCAGTTGTGTCTGACTCTTTGCAACCCCGTGAACTGAAGCCCTCCAGGCTCCTCTGTCCATGGATTCTCCAGGCAAGAAATACTGGAGTGGGTTGCCATGCCCTCCTTCCAGGGATCTTCCTGACCCAGGGATCGAACCTGCATATCTTATGTCTCCTGCACTGGCAGGCAGATTCTTTACCACTAGCGCCAATTTTCCAGAATGACCTTCAAAGTCCTATTTGGCACCTCTGTACCTGATGGTATTAATAATAGTACATAGCCAAGATGATAGCATTATTTCTATGAGGAAGTCAATTCTGGGTTCCACTCAGTGGGGTCAGTTCACACCTTCCTTTCTCCTGTTCTGCATTCAGCTCATTCTGGTTCTGCTGCTTTGTAGCCTCAGAAGCAGCATCTAACAGCGAGATTTCCAGGGTTCTTGTGGTATCAGAGAGAGCCCTGAGCCATCAAACAGGGCTCTGATAATCTAAGTGGCAGTAGGGAATCACACACATACGTCCCCAGAACCATCAGGAAGGGGCATATGCCCGCAGCTGTGCAAGGAAATGGGAAGTACTGTACATCCCCTACATATGACCAAATTCTGTTCTGAAAGTGCATTTGTTACGTCCAACAAAGTTAGCTTAGGTACCCAATGAACACAATCGGCTATATACTGCTGCTTTTATGCTTGCTTCCAGACCTCCTGGGCTTGAAATAAAGATACTGTACTACTAGTACTCTATTCAGTACTGCACAGTAAAGTACACAAAAGCACAACCATTTGTAGAGAATGCACGCACATGACAATGCACACCAGACACGGGAACTAACTTATGTGACATTTGAGCACACATTCATATCTTTGAAAGTTTGAAATTTGAAAGTTCACATGTAGGGAACTTACTATAAAGGTGATGGGGAAGCAGGCAGCAGAGGGGAATCGCTGCGGACTGCAGCACAGCAGGGAGACGTCATCCAGTGAGTCCTTCTCTGTGGCCAACCCTAGGGAGCACCATTGTAGCTGAAGGCGTGCCCCTCACTGGGAGTTCAATGCCCTTGGAGTTGTACAAATGGAGGCTCTGCAGGAAATCGGAGGAAGAGAACTCTTGATGAGACACCTATGTCCAGGTAAGAGATGTTTATATATCAGGCATTTTTAAGTCATAAACGACCTTACAAACTTTTATTAATATTTTATAACATTATCCATGTGTTAAAAAAGTATACATTTAATAAACCAGGAGAGACAGTAGGATTATATGGCTTTATGCTTTTTCATAGACCAGATTTTATGACCTCAAGTGATATATTCTCTCCAGAAGTGCATTTTGGACGCAACCTTCTGGTTGCATTGAGAATGAATGCAGAGAAAGTTAAGTTTGGATACAGAAAGGAGAATTAGGAAGTTATTGAAACAATATAGGTAAGAGATGTTCAGAGCCTCATATTGGGCAGGAAAATTGACAATGCTTAGGTTGTAAAATTGAAGAGGCTTGAGAAATCTAACACAAGGGCAAGGAAGAAGAACATCAAAGGGTGCTCACTGGCTCTTGGCTGAATAAGCAGATGACAGCAAACGATGATGAAGGAACAGTCCAGGGAGGGGGGGAAACACAGTGAGTTCACTTTTAGACATGCTGAATTAGATGCATCCAGGGAATATGTGTATGGAAAGATGCAGCAAGCTTGGAGCTCAGTGAGAAGTCTAGAGTTGGAGACAGTGCTCCAGGTATCACGTGCAGGTGACAGCTAAGCCAGGAGAATGCAAGGAACCGGCAATGCGAGTTTACAGAGGACAGCTTGTTTAGAGAAGAATCTTGAGGCTCAGCAACATTTAATTGTCAGGGTGAGGAGAGGTACTGGCAAGAGTTTATATTCTGGAAAATCAAAAGGTGTGCCTTTAACTGGGTTTACAAAGACCCAAACAGTCTATCTGCTCCCCAGCTACTTAAGATGGCTCAGTGATGACTGCTGAGACTACTTACAATGAACAGGGAAGCCTGGTGTGCTGCAGTCCCTGGGGTCACAAAGAGTCGGACGTGACTTTCCACGCAACAACCACAACAAAACAATTAACATAAAATAAGTTGCTTCTTCTTCCTTTAAACTATTACTGAAGCATATCCTTATGTAATACTGTGCAAAGAATTTAGCACGAAACAGGATTAAATAGTCTTTGGTGATCTTTTAGAAGAGCCCTTTAAAAGTTATTAATTTGTGCATTGACTTGAAAATTCTTGTTGCAGAAACAATAGACTTATTTCTGCCAATTTCATATTGTTTTAATTACTCCTGATAACAGTGTTAAAATTTCCATATTTTTGACATTGTTGATAATGAATCTGTATCATTTTCTAATTGGAAAATATATCTTAGTTTTTTAGGAAGAAATTAGTTGGAAGCAAATGTGAAATATATTAACAATGACTGTGTGATGATGGAAATATGTTATTATTAAGTTTAAAATTATGTAAATTAAAAAAATTAAGTATTTAAAAAACCTCTATTTTCCAGCTGTAGCTTTCAGTGAGAACATGTGATTGTAAAATTCTTTCTATATATTTTGTGTGTGCCAGGATTTAAGATCTGACATCCACAATTTATTATGTAAGTCATTTTTAAGTCAAAGGCTATACTCATAAATAGAAAAATCATTCCACAATTTTATTTTCTAGTTTTCTATTTTTGACCATAATAAAAGATTATCAGTATTTCATTCATGACTGAAGACCTAGGCTCAGTTCTGTTTTAACACGTATGATTCTAAGAGATTTCAACAGAGCTATGGTTTTTCAAGTTCTGATTCCTCTTGCTTTAGTAGTCGTTGACACCATTACAGGAAACACTGGCTTGTAGGCCGGGTCGGGGGGCGGGGGGGGGCGGGAGGGACCATCTTGTAAGCAATCACTGCATGCCTGTACTCCAGACTAACTGAAGGCTGGATGGTGAGGGGTCCACAGTAAGGGTATTTCAGGTTCTTCTCAAGGCAGCCTCTAGAGGGCAGAGACATCACAAGCCTGTTAGCAGTTCTGTACAGATATTCAGGATTCTACATCCTTTCTTTAATAATATTCTGCTTTTCAATTTCATTTCATTTCAAACTGATGTTCTCATGATTTATTTTTACAAAATTTCAAAGTTAGAAAAGAATATTCTTATTCCCCAGAAACAACTAATACTACCCTACCTAACAACCCAACATCACCAATTCTTTATATATCTTTCCGGAGACAGTGGGGTGTGTGTGTGTGTGTGTGTGTGTGTGTGTGTGTGTGTGTATCACCCTGTCTTCTCCTTTGAAGTGAAAGTGTTAATCACTCAGTCATGTCTGACTCTTTGCAACTCCATGGACTATAGGCTCCTCTGTCCATGGAATTCTCCAGGCAAGAATATGGGAGTGGGTTGCCATTTCCTCCTCCAGGGGATCACCCCAACTCAGGAATCGAACCCAGGTCTTTTACATTGACATGTGGATTCTTTACCATCTGAACCATCAGAGAAGCCCCATCTTCTCCCTTATTTTTATACAAATGTTAACCTCCATATACGTTATTCTGTATCTTGCCTTTTCCACTTAATATTGCTTTGGATAAAATTCAGTGTAAGGACAGAGAGCTTTCTTGTTTATGTCTGCAAACTCTAGCTACAGAGTGCATAATTTCCCAACTAATACTTCAGTGAAGGGCGCTTAATTGTTTCTGCAGTGCTACTGGACCTTCGCCATGTAAAATTTCACTAGCGATAGCAATAGCTCCACCTGAGTCATATCTTAGTGTTCTGGATGCTGTTCTT
>SRVM01034822.1:0-10822 GCA_007570785.1 Antilocapra americana
CCTTTGTTGTGCAAAAGCTTTTAATTTTAATTAGGTCCCATTTGTTTATTCGTGTTTTTATTTCCAATATTCTGGGAGGTGGGTCATGGAGTATCCCGCTTTGGGTTATGGCAGAGAGTGTTTGACAAAGGAGACAAGAATATACAATGGAGAAAAGACAACCTCTTTAACAAGTGGTGCTGGGAAAACTGGACAGCCACTTGTAAAAGAATGAAACTAGATCACTTTCTAACACCGTACTTAGTTTTGCTTTATATAAATTGTCTGATTTCCCTGCAGCTCTCTGTGTGATTTTGGGCCCTCAGAATTTAATGAGAATAAAAATGATATGATACAATGTTGGGGCCATTTTCTCCTCCAAGTTACCAAATCCAGATGTCCCTGGAAAATGACATTGCCTCTTAGCATTACAGGAAAGCATCTCACCAAAGCTCATGGGGGCACACCCAAACTGAGAATGTACTTTCAAAGAGCAATAGCCAGCTTTGCTTTGCACAGATCTTTACTCTGAAGTTGATTAGAAGAGCTATTCAGACCATTTAGATTTTGAGATATACTGGGTAATTCCTAGCTCATATTATAAGCCCAGGATAAGAACACTCTTAATAAATTAATCTCTAAACTAGGGGGAAATACAAAATTATGCTGATTAGAGACAGATAATTATCATAACAAATAAAGAAGAACTTAAAAATGAAAACATCCTATCTTTCAAATAGGATTTCATTCTGTCACCTGGAATTCTTCAATATAAATAAACATATTCTCTAGACATAAATGTTAGCTGAAAATAAAAATATGTATTTTCCCCCTTTGCAACTGATGGTTGTCTCAGGCTAAGAAAACTCAAACCATTTTGACTTCTTAATTCTGTTCCTCTCACTTTTATTCTTTCATCATTTGGAGGGAAATCTCAATGTAAAACAAGTCTTCATTCTCAAAACCTCAAATTTTGTCTCTTTGAATTCTGATTTTGAAGCAAGTTTCCCATGTAATCTTTGCAAACTGAAGTCTCCAAATCAAGTCAATTTTGAATTATTTAATGTGGAAGAAGCAGTTGGTTGGGGGTCCTCAGTGCACAGAGACGATTCTGGAGAATGGCTTCAGGCAAAGGGGCTGGGCAAGGCAGAAGGTCAAGTGTCCTGCAGCACTGGTTTCTATTAACATAATAACCATCACAATCATATGTGTCTTGGTCCAGCCCCCCTGGCTACCTCCCTATTACAAGAATAAAATATTGACTTTCTACTCATTTTTCTCCTTTTTCCCATGTACTAATTTCCACCCTTCATTGAGAACCAGTTTAAATTCAACCAATAGTTTTACAATTCCTTAGTCTTTCCTGGTCTGCTTTGTCAGTTCATATCCAAAGCCTTTAAGAAATTTTCAGTGCATGTTTGGTTATGTCATTGAAAATTTTGTAACAATAGTATCTGCTTTCCAAAAGTATGTTGATAACTCTTTCAAGCTAAGGTCCCAGTTCTAATACATTTTTTCCATTAAAAAATTAAGGCATAATTCTCCCTCTTTTGAGTACAGTTCTGCAAGTTTTCACAGGGTGTATATAATCATGTAGCCACTATCAAGATCAAGATATAGGGTCCTTTACTTCATAACATTCCTTTTACCCCCTTTCTTGTCAACCTCTACACACATCCCCAGCTCCTAGCAAATATGAATCTATTTTCTGTGCATAGTTTTATCTTTTCAAAAGTGTTATATAAATGGAATCCTATCTTCTGAATCTAGCTTCTTTTACTTAATATATTAAAGATGCATCTATGCTGTTGCATGTTTCAACAGTTCATTCTTTTTTATTGAAGAACAGTTCATTCCATTTTATGGATACACTGCAGTTTGTTTATCAACACTCCAGTGTTTGATTTCTTTTCAGTCTGGGGTGGCTATGTGTTTAATATCTTTGAATATCCAAGTACAGGTTTTTGTGTGAATACAGGTTTTCATTTCATTTGGGTAAATACCTATGAGTAGGATGTTAAGTATCTGTAACTTCCAAATATTTTTTATTGTACCCCACCTCTTTGTATGCTGCTTTATATAACAGATGTTGGTTGGGATCCTTCGCCTAATGGTCTGGGTAAAGTTTGTTTACAGTCACAAACTGTTTGTTCATAATTATTTCCTAATGTCAAGTATATTTGGGGGAATTTCACTTTGATGGGTACCACTGCATCTGATTTCTGGGTCCTTTAATGATGCTCTTCCCACCACTATGACCTTGATTCAAAATTTGCAGCACTTTCAAATTAATTATATAGTGCCCAGTTACATAAATGCATGAGTAAGTATTATAGATTTTACTGAAAGTTCATAGGGACCATAAGTTGTGAGGGTGAAAGTGTTACATTTTACAACCCACAGAAAATGACTAAAAATTACATCTTAAACAACTCTGTCCTTTTTTGGAATCCCAGCTTGGACACTCATCATTATGACTTCTTTCTATTCTTGCCCTTATAGAAGCTAGTCTTCTTTTTCATGGTAGCAAGTGAATAGGCTATATTAAAGAGAAGGAAAGCATAAAGCTCTCAGAATAGACACTGAGAGAGGTAAAGAGTCTCTTTAAGCCTAAAACAAATTTCCTCCTTCCATATACAAGGCAACTCATGTCTTCCTGGCTGCTATTTTTAATGGTGCATACGTAAACTTAGAAGAGCAAAACAAATGCTTTCCTATTGAGATTATTTTCTCTACCTAGAATGTGACAATTTCTTCTTTAAAATGCTATTTTTAGTTAAGTTCTAATTTTTTGAAAGCTGATAATTCATATATGGTTGTTGTTATTCAGTTGCTGAGTCATGTCTGACCCTTTGCAACTCCATGGACTATTCCTTGCCAGGCTCCTCTTTCCTCTGCTGTCTCCCAGAATTCATTCAAATCATGTCCATTGAGTCAGCAGTACTATCTAACCATCCCATCCTCTGTCACCCTCTTCTCCTACTGCCTTCAGTCTTTCCCAGCATCCGGGTCTTTTCCAATGAGTCAGCTCTTTGCATCAAGTGGCCAAAGTATTGGAGCTTCAGCTTAAGTCCTTTCAATGAATATTCAGGGTTGATTTCCTTTAGGATTGACTGAATTGATCTCTTTGCTGTCCAAGGGACTCTCAAGAGTCTTCTCCAACACCACAATTTGAAAGCATCAATTTTTCAGCATGGTCCAGCTCTCATATGGAGTTGGTCCAACTTAATGATCCATAAAGCCCAACTCTCATATCTGTACATGACTACTGGAAAAACCATAGCTTTGACTATATGGACCTTGTCAGCAAAGTGATGTCTCTGTTTTTTAGTATGTTGTCTAGGTTTGTCATAGCTTTGCTTCAAGGAGTAAGTGTCTTAATTTCATGGTTGCAATCACCATCCGCAGTGATTCTGGAGCCCAAGAAAATCTGTTACTGCTTCCACTTTTTCCCCTTCTGTTTGAAAGGTGAAGAATTAGGGGTATGTGTGCAATCAATCCACTATGCTTACAAAATCAGAATATTCTATTAATTAGAAGATCTAATTTTTCTATAATTCAAAGTCAGCAAAATTTTACCTTTATTCAGCTCATGTAAACAAAACTAAAGTAAACTTCAGACTTCATTTAAAAAGATGTTGTTTTTCCCTAATTAAAAGCTAAAACCACATTGTTGAATTCCTTTCAATTTAATAAACTACACATAACCTAAAGCTAGAATAGTACCTCTATGGTCTTCTGTCAGTTATTTTAGTCAATACCATTGAATCTGTTTAAATAAAACATATTAAAATGGTTGTATAAAAAGCTTTAAATAAAAAGAAAATATGAAACAAAAGAGAAGCTAAATTATAACTTGCTGTTGTTTAGTCTCTAAATTGTGACCCTGTGGACTACAGCCCACCAGGCTCGTCTGTCCATGGGATTTCCCAGGTAAGAATACTGGAGTGGGTTGCCATTCCCTTCTCCAGGGGATCTCCTAACCCAGGGATAGAATCCATGTCTCCTGCATTGGCAGATGAGTTTTTACCATTGAGCCAACAGGGAAGCCTCCAAGTGATAACTTAGAAATTCCCTAATATGCTCTATTTTGGAGCGAGGGTGATTTTATGAAGTTATACATGTACATAGTTTAAAGAGTAAAATGTGAAACTGTTTTCCAAGCTTGAAATGGCAATTTCCTAAATCCCTGCAGTCACCATCTTCTTTCAACTCTGCAATCTTTTCATCTATTTTTTTTTGTTTAGATATACAAAAGCTTGAAATTCCATTCTTATGTTGCCTCCTCTTAATTTTCAGTCTTGGGTGTTTTCTGTTGTTTTGCTATTATGGAAAGTGATGAGTTGTGTGTGAGCTCTCCTGCATCTTCCCCCTCCCTTCCTCCCCACCTCCCCTCAATGCACTTTTCCCCCTCTTCCCATCCTCTTATTCCAATCTCGGTTAGAGCAATATGCAAATATTATTATAGAAATGTTTTCTGCAGGTCTTCTGTATGATATATGTAATTATTTTCCTTGCTGGTGTTTTGTGTATAATCTGTTTCCTTACTCTCTGTGTATTTTTTCAGCAATGCAACCCCAGATTCTCTGCCAATTACTTCTCTCTCCTCTTTAATTATTGAGATATATCATTATCCAATAATTCTGTCTCTCAAATCAGTTTCTCCCAAAGCCCTGTGCTTGTCTTCATGGTCTTGTGCTGGAAAATCAATGTCTTTCTGATGATTATCTTTGTCTCTTCCATAAGTTAGATTCTCTATTTTCTTAACCCTTCATTTCCTCTCCCCTTGATTTCTTGATTTCTCTGGTTGTGCACATCCTCCAAAAACTTCCTCAAGAAAAATGTTGGAGATCTTGCTTGCTATCCTCAGATTAAGTGACACGTTGCTAAAATATAGAATTCTATTTGAAAATAAATTTTCTTTGGAATTTTGAAGGCATTTCTCTGTTGCTTACAGCATCTAGTGTCATCTATAGCTATCTAGTGCTGGCCATGAGAAGTTCAAGGCTATTCTCAATTTTCACTCTTCAACTGTGACTATTTTTTTTCTTGTAGTATTCTCTGTGTCCCGTGAGTCTGATATCTCTTCAGTATTTTGGCATAGGAACATTTCCGTCCGTTATGTCTGGCACGTGCTGAGTTCCTCTAAACTAGAAATGTATATCCCTTTATTCTGGGGAATTTCATTTAATTGTGATTTCCTCCTCTCTGTTTCCCTGATATCTCTGAAATTCCAACTCTTTTTTTGTTTAACTTTTACTACTTCTGGGTTGCTACTGTAGCTTTCTTTTCTGCTTTTACTTTCCATCTCTGTCTTAATGCTTTTCCTCTTGTGGAGATATTCTCAACTTTATTTTCCAAGACTTCCATGGAGTTTTTACATCTGTTCCTATGTTCCCATTTCTAAGAGCTCTTTTTTACTGTCTGAACATTCCTTTTTCATAATATCTTGTTCTTTTATTCATAAATACAATATCTTCCTTTAGGATTCTGAAGATATTAGTGTAGATGCTTTTTAAATTTCTTCTCCTTGCATAATGTTTCATTCTAAGTAGTTTCCTCTCCCACCTCCATTTTTTTTCTGCTTTAATCTTTCATGCTATGTATTTCTCCACTGTCTGGTGATCCTTGACTGTCTGCTTATATTTAAACCTAAGGACCCCAGAATGCTGAGCCAGTGGGTGGGCTTTGTCGACTCTGGGCTTTACTGTAGAGGCATCTAAGCAAGCTCTCTCGGGGGACAGTTAATGAAAGAGTCTTTACCTCTTTCTTTTGGACATGTCAGTATCCCCAGAGGAAGACTTCCGATTTCCTGGCTAGAAGGTGGTCTTGCTGCCAGCACTCTGTAACTAAATGGGAAAAAATGGCTAGGGCTAAGTATGGAAATTTTCACCCTTAAGCCTAGAAGAGTAACCATCAATCACAGTTTACTCAGGACTGAGGTGTTTCCTGGAATGCAAGAATTTTTAAAGTTAAAATTAGTACAGAACAGTGATTACTTTAGCCTTGTGAGATGCTATAAAGGATCCTGTTCTGGCCTTTTTTTGGAGTGTTCTTCCCTAAGGTCAAGTGGACCTGTCCATTACCTCTAGACTATACTTTAGAATTCCTGAAGAAATGATCTCAAGCCTGCTCTGGGGACACTGTGGGTCCCTTATCTCATTCCACCCTTTTCAGGGTGAATAATTCCACCCCCTGAAACCAAGGGATGGCCCAGGAGTTTATCAGAGCTTGAACAGGAGGACCTAGTCTCCACACGTGCTCATTTGAGGCCCCTGACAAGGAACAGCTGGGGAAAGAGGGGCGGGTAGGCCAGGAGCCAGGGCCCCGGGTACTCTTGCTGTGGGTTCCGAAAATGGCAGGTGTGAGCTTGAGCCTTGCTTTTCTCATTGTGATATCTACTCCACTCCCAACTGTGCCTATACCCCTTTAGTCCAGACACCTCTCAGTTAACCTTCCCTATTACTGTATTTCTTGCACCTTACCAGGAGGCAAAAGGGCAATTGCGCAGCTACGTGCAGGGGCAGTAGGATCTTGTCATCAAACCTCCTTAAAAGACTGCCACCCAAACTGTCATGGCACCATTTTCAGTCTCACTTCAGGAATACCCAGTGCTGCCAATTCTGAAATACTAGAGGCCAGTGGGCTGTTAAATGGATTGCTTCTCATCTTTCCCCACTTGGGGCTTGTTATTTAGCTTTCTTTCATTTGTGAAGTCAGGTTCCTCCCATCTAGTCACATCCCCTTGTCCAACACCTTGTGATGTAGTTGCCGCTCCAGTCTTTGTCTTAGTAGGTCTTAATTTTTTAATTGCTATGTTAAATTATGGCTATGTTAATACAGTACACTGGGTTCAATCCCTGGGTTGGGAAGACCCCCTGGAGAAGGGAAAGGCTACCCACTCCAGTATTCTGGCCTGGAGAACTCCAGGGACTATATAGTCCATGGGGTCACAAAGACTCAGACATGACTGAGCAACTTTCACTTAATAGACTTTATAGAAGGAAAGAAAGAAAGTATGTATATTCAATCATCCAGCTCTACCAGAAAGTTAAAATGCTGCAATATTTCCAGAAACATAGTAAATGGGAAGAACAAGGATAAATTGGGGGCAAGGATGGGGGTGAGAAATCTCAAGTAATTTCAGGATGAAGCAACAGCCTGAAATTATGTGAGATAACATCTACCAGTTTGTTTGCCACCAAAGATATTATATCAGGCAAACATACAGCTGCCCTGGAATGGGCTGAGAAAGCAAAGGGAGTCACCCTTCTTTCCAAGATGTTATTTCTGACCTCTGCTGGTGATAAACTATAGCGATTGTTCTACTTCATATATAGGTGGAGAACAAAAGCAAATAAAAGCTCTCAAGTGGTAAGATAAGTACATGTAAAAGAATTTTAAAAAAATAAAAAGATTAAATGTTTTGGGAGGGTGTCATAAAAACAGCTCTGTCTCCTCACCTTGGGGCCTCCCTGGTGGCTCAGCGGTAAAGAATCCACCTGCAGTGCGGCAGCCACGAAAGACGTGAGTTCAATCTCTGGGTCGGGAAGACATCCTGAAGGAGAGCATGGCAACCAGTCCAGCATTCTGGACAGAGGAGCATGGCAGGCTACAGTCCATAGGAGCACAGAGTCGGATACAACTGAGGCGACTTAGCAGGCACACCTGTACGCAGCCTGACTTCAGCCTTGGTTCCTAGTGATGCTGCGTTTCTGGGAGAGTGAAGGCTGTCGGCAGCACCTTCAAAGCCAGAACTCAGTATGGCTGTGGAAGGGCAGGGTTCTCTACTGGGGAGCGCAGCGCTCCCACGCACTCAGTACAGCCCCACCGTACACTGAGTACAGCCCCTAAGCACTTAGTAGAGCCCATTCATTTTGGCGTGAAGGTAGGCTCTGGACAGACAGAGCAGTAGGTGTTGCTGCCAAGGGCAGACCAAAATCCACATTAGCTCAGAGAAAAGGCACTGCCCTTGAGTATGTTTCTAACATGGACTAACGCAATGCCTGATGTCAATGAAAACTTCAGTAACCCCCCTTTACATGCAAGAAAATAGAAAGCCAGAAATCAATCGCCAGCCCAGGTTTGATGCTTGATACAGGGTGCTCAGGGCTGGTGCACCAGGATGACCCAGAGGGATGGAACAGGGAGGGAGGTGGGAGGGGGATTCTGGAAGGGGAACACATGTATACCCATGGCGGATTCATGTCAATGTATGCCAAAATCAACACAATAATGTAAATAAAATAACAAATTAAAATAAATAAATAATAATAAAAAAAGAAAGCCAGAGAGGTTTACATAATTTACTCACAGTCTTCAGTGGCAATTTGACAGTGAAACTGGGAATCCCATCCAAAGCTGTCTAGTTCTCTAAACCATGTATTAGTATCATGAATCTGGGTGGAGGCAAGGACTTACATTGTACAAATGGTTGCTACTATGGTTTTCCAACCATCAAGGTGAGGAGCCTGGGGCTCAGGTGCCTTGGGAAGCATGGTCTAGGCAGCAGAGGGTGTCTGGAAAGTGAGTTTTCTTTACTGTGAGGTGCAATCAGCTTTCCTTCCACGTAGGATCCCACTCACTTTTAGATGTCAAATCTTCTGTCCTTGGATCACACTCCCATTTTAAGGAGTGAATTCACACCATTTAGTGTACTGACATCTCCTGGTTCATGGCATTTTACAATTTTTGGTTACTTTTCCAATTGTAGAGTGGGTGTATTTGTTTCATATTAAGGACCTCAGCCAACTGAGATCATATAGGGATACATGTCAAAGAGAGGGGAATCTTCTTTCTTGGGTTTAGGATTTATTTTTAGTCACTTTGAACTACTCTTAATCCAATATCCCTCCTCACTCCCCCCAAATTACCTCACTAGGTTAGGTTTTCTCAGAAAAAGCTCATAGGAATTATCTCAAATTCTGGAAGACTTAATAACATGTTAAGATAAAAATGCCCATGATCATCCCAATTGACATCTCAGCCATTCACACTGGCCGTGAGAATCAGAGACTGCACAGCTCAGACTGCAGGGTAAGACAGCTCTCCAGTGTGAGGGCTATTGTGAGCTGTTTGCAGGTGGCCCTTGCAACAAAAGACGTTGAGGGCAAAGGGGCCAGGGCACAGACCCCACAGCATCCTGATTTCCCTTCACTGCACAATCGGCTGCTTGATTTGGTGGCTCTCTCTGTCTCTGCTTCTCTCTGATGGTCTTTCTCATCTGCTCCCACTTTCAAATATTTGAGTTCATTTTTATTATCTGACCTTTTAATTTTAGAAATTAAAGGATAGCCAATATGACTTAAAATTAAGAAAGCACGCATATGATCATCATTCAGAATTAGTGACAATTAATATTTCCTTGTATTTGCATTTAGAAACAAATAAAATATTACATAGTCCCTTTCAATTAGAAACCCCCTGGGTCCCATTCCCTAAGCTCCTCTCTAAAGGTAAAAACACTCAATGGTGAGTTTCTTTTCATTCCATGTTTTACACCCTGAACAATAACCAGAATAGAATATATGTGTGTTTTATTTACATAAATGATGCCAGGGTATATATTTCCTTTTTTAACTTTTAAATTATGTTTTGAAGATATAGCCATTTGATTTTTACATCATGCCTTACAGTTTTCTACAAATCAGCCTCCAACTTTACAGAATTCTTAATTTGGTCCTTATTGAATTATTAGTCACAGTTATATTTCCAGAGACAGTCAGATGACCCTTGGGTAGGCTTGATGGATAATGGGCTAGCCTGATATTAATGGATTACTGGATCACACTCTTTTTGTTTTTTTCTTTGGCCTTAATTCCAAATCTGGGAAAGCTTATTGAATGGAATCAAATGTTGTTGTTGTTGGTCAGTTGCTCAGATGTGTCTGAATCTTTGTGACCCCATGAATTGCAGCACACCAGGCTTCCCTGTTCTTCACCATCTCCCAGAGCTGGCTCAAACTCATTTCCATTGAGTTGGTGATGCCATCCAACCATCTCATCTTCTGCAGTCCCTTTCTCCTTCTGTCTTCAATTTTTCCCAGGATCACGATCTTTTCCAGTGAGTCAGATCTTTTTTTTTTTTTTTTTTTTTTTTTGCATTTTAAGGGGTTTTATTATCTCTGGTTCCCACTTGGTCCTGGTGCACTTCTGAGTTGAATGTCTGTCTTTGAACAAGTGGCACATTTTGCAGGGATCCAGATATACTTATTGAAATTCCGGTACTAGCCTGACCCTGGATATAGAAGTGAAAAAGGAAAGGAAAGAAAAGAAAGCATTGGCCCAGTCTTCATCTTTAAGTAGCTTATGGTTTTGTTACGGAAGGAGGCTTACGTGCACGCACCTTAGGAAAGCAAACAGGTAAATTCTACAGTGTTTGAACTGGTGGTATCCATTCTGAGGATTACAGTTCAGAAAAGCAGTATTTCTTCCTAAAAACGGGATTATATTTGGAAAGCAAAGGAGAGGGAGAGTAAGTTCCTAGCACAGAAAGCTGATAGCCAAGGCAAGAAAATGGGCAGACATATATGGGTAGACAGTGAGATGGTTTAGCTGGTTAGGAAAACACGGCTAATATTGTGGAGGATCTTGAAAATCTTTTTTTTTTTTTTTATTTATTTATTTTAATTATTGTTTTAGCCATACATTGTTATGATATCACCATGGGTTTACATATGCTTCCCCTCCGGTCCCCCCTCCCTCCTCCCTCCCCCCGGGGAAATCTCGCTGCACCAGTCCCGAGCATCAATCCTGGGCTGGCGATTGATTAGACCCATGACAATTAACATGCTTCAGTGCCCTTCTCCCATCTCATCCCACCCTTACCCTCATCCACAAAGTCC
>SRVM01034825.1:0-22330 GCA_007570785.1 Antilocapra americana
GTAACCCTCCAGGCGGGGCGGGAGTGTCAGAGAAAGCAGTGGGCGGGGCCCGCCCAGGACCCGCCCCACCCATAGCCCCGCCCCCGAGGTGCGACGCCCCGCCCCCAGGCGGAAGGTCGCGGCGGCGCGCGACCCGCAGGCGCCATGGCCGCCACCACAGTGCCGCCCGACTGTCAGGTACCCTGAGGCCGCCCTCGGCAGAGCGCCCGCGGCCCCGCATCCCCGGGGCGGCCTGCTGCGCGGGGGGCAGCGCGGTCAGACCTTTCTGGGGCCCAGAGGGGCGAGGTCCCCGAGCGATGAGTGCGGGTCCCGGGCTCGCGGAAGGGACAGCCGGACCCTCCAGTCTAGCCAGGCCCCAAGAAATCTGCGGCGTGTCCTGGCCGCTCAGAGACCACAGGGTCCTCAGACGTTTAGCCCCTTGTATAGAATGTAAGTTTTGTTTGAGCAGGCTGGCTTCCTGACCTGGCATTGGGGCCTGCTGGCCAGGCCTTCTCTTGAGTACCGCCCCCACCGGGGGGGAGCCGCAGCCAGGGGCACAGAGCTGGGTGCGATGCTCAGTGCTTCACAAGCCAAGGCCTGGCCCACAGAAGGCAGCGCCAGGCTCCCCCAGGCTGCCTGAGCACCGTCCATGCTGCCTGCACAGACTTGCTCCCCAGCTCCCAGCAGGGCTCCCAGCACCCTCCCCCTCCTCAGGAGGCAGCAGTGCCCTCCTGGGGACACAGTTCCTCTGGGTCTCTGTAGACCTCTGGGCTCACAGAAATAGGGTGGGACTTTACAGGTGGTGATAGGGTCTGTGATGCAGTCCGGAGTCAGTGCTTTGAGGAGGGGACATAGGGGACTCCATGGTACTTTTGGCTCTGTGCTGGAGGACCAGGCGTCCCCTCCCAGGGGGTCAGCTTTAGGAAGGTCCCCCGGACACCTTGGCTTTGTGCCCTCCTTCTGGGTGCCATCTGTGTGGGCACCTGTGGGTGGCAGGATTGTTCAGGAAGTCAGAGGGTGACCAAAAGGTGAAGGGTCACAACCACAGGAGCAGGAAGGGGTGATGTGGGGGCCCCCTCTCTCCTTTCTCTCTTCTCCTGAGGCCTTCCTTGGTGGTTTTCTGTAAAGTATCTGCCTGCAGCTCAAGAGGCCCAGGTTCATCCCCTGGGTCGGGCAGATCCCCTGGACAAGTAAATGACCACCCACTCCAGCATTCTTATCTGGAGAATCCCTAGGACAGAGGAGGCTGGCAGGCTACACTCCATGGGTTCTCAACAGTCAGACATTCTGATCCTAGAACCAGTCCCATACAGTTACTGGGCAAGGCCATGGTTCTAAAAACATACGGGTGGAAGTTGGGTGATAATGAGAAGTGCTACGCAGGACATGCACTTCACCCAGAACCAGCTGACCAGAACGTAGCCATACCCGTGAATTCCCACCAGGGAAGTTTGAAAACCCAGAACTGAGCCTTTGGTCATGACAGTTTGGGTGGCCTTGGGTGAGTCTCAGAGACTATTGTTTGACTGGCAGAAAGCCCACCCCGACCCCAGGGACGAAGGGATGGAAGGCCTCTGCATGTGCACGGGCCCGTACTTGCCAAGGTGGGAGGAGCCATGACCATGCAGTGCAGCTGAGTGAGCACAGTCACAGTGCCAAGCGGGCGACAACCACCTGGGCAAAGCAGTCACCCCTGCGGTTCGTTCCCTTTGCTGGCTGCGTTTGGAGGCAGGAGCCATCTGTGCACCTGCCCTGTCACAGAAATCACTGCAGGCCTCACAGAAAATCGAATATTTAATTCTGATCAAGCTTAGTGGGACAGCTACATAAAGGAACATGCTTTGGTGAAAATACAGGAGCTGTTAACCAATATTCTTAAACAATGTGTTCTAAACAATCCACCAATCCATCAATAACCAAAAGCCCAAATCCTGGAGATATATATACATATAAATGGCTATACTCACTACATAGAATAGTTACTGTCTTTCATTGTCAACCCTAGAGCACGCACACACACATACACACCTTCTTGTTTAGCAAAAGTCATGTCTGGTGGCCAGAAACACGTTACATCCGTAACTTGCAATGGCCTTAAGGAGAAGATGGGAAGCTTCACATTGCTGTGTCCTGGTCCACATCCCTCCATTTCAAGGCACAAGGGCCATTCCTGGGATCCCTCATGAGGCCCCTCCAGCCGTGCCCAGCTGGAGTGTGTGTGGTGGGAGTAAGGCAGGTGGGAGGCTCTGCAGCCCCATCAGCAAAGGGAAGGGCCAGCAGGGCTGAGGGACCTGGGCTCTGCTCTGAACCACTAGCCCTGTCCTCCCAGCCTTGGGGAGAGGGGGACCGGAACAGCAGGAGCATTCACCTGCTGCTTCTGACAGGCTGAGATGAGGTTGGGGGCCCTTTAAGCTCCCTCCCCCAAATCTTGGTCTCTAAACCTCTGAACAGCAGTGGGTTCCAAAGACAACGACTTCCCATATAAAGGGAAATGAACCCAGGACTCACAGATGGTCGCCCTCCTCTCTCTGCAGAGGCCACACTGCCTTTGACCCTCCTTTCAAGTCCCAACAGTAGAGGCCACCACCACATGTCCAGACGTGGGGGTGGGCACTGCGAAGGATACGGGTAGAAAACACTACTGAGCCACTAAACAATCCTTGATCCCAGAAACTGAGCCTTTGGGAGAAACCTGCCTGTGGGTCTTGAAACTGTCGTGGATCACACGACGAGGTAAACCATTTTCTTTCCATTAATGTTTCTGGTCTTCAGCCCCAGGTAGCGGCGGCTGTTCTTCTCTGGATGCCCGTACACCATATTGATGAAGAACTTGGGTTCGTCTTCCGCCCTGGGTTTGAAGCACAGGCAGCAAAATGCAGATCTTAGCCAGCGACACAGATAGATCATGGCTTCTGCCTCTTCTGAGGGCTCCTCGTACACGGGCTGCTTCATTTCCTCATAGGCAGACAAAATCACAGCTTGAAATAAGTTGATCAATATGCAGATCATCACCAGCATGAAAGATGAGAGGAAGAGGACACCGAGAACCCGGTTATTGAAAAACTCCGTGTTCCGAAAAGCTGAGACACAGTAGGAAAATATTGTCTGGGAGGCGTGGATCATGTCACTGTAGTTCCACTCATGCTGCCCGAACACCAAGTAGCCGAATGCCATGAAGACAAAGAAATACACAGACACCACCAGTGCCATGTGGCAGATTCCAGGAAGGGCAGTCTGGATGGCCCTCTGAGCCAGACGCACATCGTAAAAGACCCTGGAATACCGGAGCGTCTTCAGGATCGTCAGAAATACCAGGAAACCCAAAATCACCCTCATAGTGTGATCGACTTGAGCCACTGCATGAAAGGGAATGAAATCCTCGGGATTCGACAGGTAAGCCCGAATTATACCGACGGCCAAGAAGTGCTTCCTGAAAAAGAGCACAATCCACAAGGTAAAGATGCATTTTAGAGCAAGGTTGAGCAAATTATATACACTTTGCATGTAGGCAGTCCTTTCTTGTGTGATTATGTAAACCTCATCAACAGTGTAGGCAAGGAAGAAAATGAAGATGGAAAAGTACAAGTAGTTTTCTGCTGAGTCGGCTGAGTTGTTTCTGTTGAAATCAGCGAGCGAGAAGGAGTGTGCAGACAGACTAGTGTTCACAACACCTAACTGAGAGACCTCGAAGATGACCGAGATGCTGCAGAGGAGACTGATGTCTGGATTGAAGGTGGTCAGTTCCACAATCACAGACCAGGTCTTCTCATCCAGCCAATGGCTTTTCTGGAGTTCGCTGAGCCTCACTGTGGAATTAAACTGCTGCTCTGCTGGAAAAAAATAGAAGGCGTAACCCCCTGAGCCATAGGTATGCAGCAGCCCATAGGAAGAGTATGCCCATCTCTTCTCTGGAGGCTTATAAGTAAACCCCTTGGTTGTCTTGTCAGTGTCCCGCTTACTAACTTTATTCCACGACCCTGAGTAGTTTTTTCTGTCTTCTGGGTCAATGCCATATTTGGGGTGACAGCGAATCTCTCCTTTGAGGCTGCCCTCCACAAATTTCTTGGCCGGCAGACAGGTTATCTCTCCAGGTTGTGCCCTCACCTGCCTCATTAGTGGCAAGCCAAGGATTTTAGAGGAGCTGTCAGGAAAAAACGTGGGATTCAGGTCATTGTGGAGCAGAGGCAAGAGCATGCTGTTCAGCCACTGATAGATGTCTTCCAGCCTGGTCACACCTGCCAGATCCACAGAGAACTGGTCACGAATAAACTGATTATAGTAAAAACTTTCAGTGGGGCGTAGGATGGCCACTTGGCTCAGCAAGAGAGCCAGAAAGATGAAGTGAGTGAGGATATAACTCAGGAACAGGAAAGCTCTTCTCTTGATCCTCTTCTTTCTTTTGAATATCATGATTTCGTCTTGGGTGAGAGGCTGGTACATCCTTGAGTTTCGGAGCTCCATGACGAACTGGTGGCGCCTTTGCATTTCTTCTAGGTCCTTCCATGTGTTGTGCAGCTTGATCTCAGTAAAGCGATAGTTGCCAATCCATGAAAGATTTTTAACATATTTGGCCTTCCATGTTCTGTAGGCTGAGGTAAATATAATCTTAGACATTTGCACTAGAAAGACAGAGAGGATGAATGCACAAAACGATGCAAACAGCCATGCGGTTGACTTTTTGTAGCTGTAACTGAGTCCATAAAATATGATGAAGAAGGAGGTTATACTGCAGATGAGAAAAACCAATACCCAGGCTACAAAGACACACCATCGCGGCAGGACAATCCTGGTCTTCTCTTTGAGGGATCCCAAACCTGGTTGGGAAGGCTGCTTCTCCAGAGAAACATTTGTATTTTCTTCAATATTTGGGTTATTAGTGTTTATATTTCTTCTCTGCGTGTGGGGGACGTGGCGTGGAATTCCGGAGACCTTGCTTTGGGCTCTTGGGACCTTGCTTTGGGCTCTGGAGACCTTGCTTTGAGTACGGGAGACCTTGCTTTTGGTGGGAGGGACTTTGCTTTCTATTTGCTTGGCCGGGGGCTGTCTTTTAGAGGTGACCTTGACAGAAGCCTTGGGTTTCGCAGGATGTCTCTTAGACACTGGCTCCTGGGAGCTTGCCTTCGCAATTTCATAGGCATGCCAGTTTCCTAATCGTTCTTGCCAGTGCTCACGTTCTGCCTGTTTCAAAGGATGTTTCCAAGGAGTGACCTGGTTTAGAGTCACCTGAGGTCTCCTCTGGGAATAGATGAACAAATATGTGATCACTAGTTGCACAGGGAGGGTAATAAAGGCACTTGCCAATCCGATCACCATCAATTCAATGAACCTCCACTCCTGTGTCTCTCCTTCACTCTCTAGATTGAAGAACATAATATTACACATAAGCATTGACAGCAACATGGCTAAGCAACAGGACAGTCTCTGGAGCCTATTGAACGGTGTAGAAATGACACCAGGAAAAACAGAAAACCACGAGTGGCTTCTCCTCAGCTTGTAACTTAAATCTATGAGGAAAAAGTCCATTTTCTTGAGAGGCTTATCTGGGGGGTTTACTTGAAAGGTTTGGTCCAAAGAGGTGTCAATAGAAAGCCATTCTCGGCACATGAAGAGCCAGATGTGTCTGCTGAACAGATTCTCCACTTTGATTCGACTTAAATACCAGCCAGGGGACCTGCCCTCATTGTTGTGCCACACACGGAGGGAATGGATGTCCCCCAAGTCCTTTGTCGTCACTAGGAGGAAAGTGCAGATGCTTCCTCGGTAGAGAGTTGTAAATTGTGGGTGACTTAAACAGTGCACATCACTGCTACTTTTGGTTCCATGCAGTTGGATAAAGACATTGGCCCTGGTCCCAGAAGCACAACGGCTTCCTGTAAAAATAGTGACTAGGTAACACACATTATCATAAGGATCGTTATCAAGTAGAACTATCACATTCCCCCTAAGATACTGGTCCGTTTCATCTCTGTGCAAGGCCCAGAACGCAAGGACCAAGTACAACAGCATAATGAGAAGTACAGTGAAGAGGGTCACAGGGTTTTGGGTGATGTTCTTGACTGCCTCCACTCGTAGATCCACAGGGTTAGGGACCACGATCACCTTGGCCGTCAAATAGTGGGTACGCAGGCGAAGGTTTGCCTGTTTGATTATATCCAGCTGCCGTTTGGCCCGCCGTGGGTTCTTGCAGACACAGTGCACTCTTTGCCAAGTGGTCTTCTCTCCAACAATGCAGGTATCTTCTCTCCAATCGTTCTGCATCCCCAACATGTCCAAGCATTCAGTGCTGAAAACAGAAATTCTCACCAACTTGTTGTTGGGGTTTAGGACAAAACGAGGTGCCTGTAGAACCACAGCGACGGTGCACTCGGAGGAATCGGTTCGCTGAGCTATGACCTGCAGCAGGGCCGCGGGGAGGCAGACCACTCGGGCCTGCTTCACAGTACAGTCCGGGTCAAAGAGGTCACTCTCGTTGGCAATTGGAGGGATTTTATGGGGCACCAGGTAGCTGGTCATAAAAGAGCTTGGTGTGATCTCACGGCCCGCGTACACAGACAGCGTGAACAACACGGACACTTCGGTCATGATGTGGATCAACACGTCTCTCCCTGCTGTACTGTCCACAACGAAGCTAAATGCCCCTGTCGTCCTTGTCGATGATTCATCCACTGCATAAGGCTCTGAGCTGGGTCCCACCGTGAGATTAAAAGTTCCAAAGCTCAGGTTTTTTCTGGCGAGGTACACTTCCACTGCATCAGGTGGGATCTCAATCACATCACCTGTGGCCTCGACTCCTGTCATTCGGAATCCAACCACCTGGGTCAACATACTTTCCCCATAATTTAGCCAAGGGAAAGGGTCATCCGCAAATTCACAAAACATTGTGGAAATCGGAGCGTTGGCAGGCAGACTAGGAACGCTGTTCACATTTAGGGTGGGATACAAACAATTTTGACAGTGCTTCTGGGTGCTGAAGAACTTGGTAACATTCCACTTTTCCGTTTTCTTGACATACATTTTAAAGTTGGAGGTCCTCAAGGCTGTGGTCTCATTCTCTGGCACTTTCACAGCCAATACCGTGTCTGCTAGAGATTCAACCACGTGGAAAGGCTCTTCGAACACTTCGTAGTGAACCAGCAGTTTCAGGATGTTAGACAAGGTTGTTAATATTCCAGTACACACACTTTCTATTTGCTCAGAAGATATGCTCTTATCTCTCTTATGACTGTCTTGGAGGGCTTGGCTTGCTTGCCAAGTCCTCACTGTGGCCAGTTTCTGAGAGAATGCATTGATCTCAGACGTTTTCTCTGTTAATTTAGTAACAGCCATGACCACCTGGCTAATATTCATCAAAGTGTTTATGGGAAGAATGAGTGTCTGATTGAAAAGGTATTCTCGGAGTTTAATTTTGTCATCTTGCAGACTTAACTCAGTTTTCATGCTATTCAAGACAGAAGCTACTATGTATATTAAATAACTTGCATTTAGAAAATCCTGCTGTTGAAGCAAAGTAGACAGGGAGGAATTTGGTCCCATGGTGAAGTTGGATAACTCCTCCAGCACAGTCACTGATGACTTTACGTCAGTGGGAGGCCGCACGGTGGCGTACAAGTTCACCTGAGAGAAAGCTCCCAGAGAGGTGTTATATGCCTGAGCAATTATTTTCAAGGCATAATGACTGTCCAACACACCAGCAGGGAGAAAGGAAGGTGGCGATGTGCAATTCTTCCCCAAATACATGATGGACCCAAAGTTATTCTCTTTCAAAGAACTGATCTCACCAAAACCATGCACATCGGGAACTATTATTTTGTATGTCAGAACAATGTTCTTATCCTTGAAATGAGTACAAATGACAACAAACCCAGTAATGAAGGACATTCCCTTTTCGGGAACAATTTTGCAGTCTATGCTTTCGAGGACATGGCGAATTATGAAAGGATACCTTAAGGCCAAGGTGACGCCACTCCAAGTTGCTGCATTTAGAGAAATCCAAAACTTATCTTCCCTGAATCTCCAGAAAGCAAAAGCTTTTATAGACAGGTAAGCAGCATTCCGTCCTGTTGAAGTTTGCCCCATCAGGTCAAATGGCACCTCCTGACCCGAAGACGTCACGATGGACCACTGATAGACATCTCGGCCTGCTGTACAACCTGTGCAATCCAGAGACAGCGAGAATCTCTCCGACAAAACCAAAACCTCCTCACAATTTTCAATACATGAAATGATTGCTACTGGGTCTCCCTGAAGGACGCCCACCGTGGTATCAGCAAATGCTGACCTGCTGGTCTTCTGGATCACCAGTCTGAAAAAATAGACTCGGCCACCTTGAAGTGTTTCTGGAGAAAGTGTGAGAATAGGTCCAGAGGCCCATGTCCACTTGAGATCAACCTGCTCCGGGAGACAAACTTCCTTGCTTATCACTGTTATTTTGTTTGCATCATAGTTTCTTGGATTTGTGGTACAGTACCAGAGAAACTTAAGTCTCTCTTTCTCTAGAGGGTCTGTTTCCTCTGGATCAGAAGACATATTTCCATTGAGAGTCACCCCATCTGTGAAATTAACTGTGATGTTGGAAGGCCCTGAAATAACAGCATTCAGGGGACGTCTAAAAATGACGACATAGATGCTATCTGAGTCGCTCTGCCCTGGAATGTTGGGATCCCGCGTTGTGACAACCACTGTGAAATTAAACAGATACACCCCCCAAGGTAAAGTATATGGGGGTAAAATCAACACCGTTGAAAAACTACGTAACTTGACCCCTGGGTTTTTCAAAGGTTTAGTCCAGTCAGGCACGTCCCCTACATTGGCCACGGAAAAGATATACCATCTCCGAAGATAGTACTCTTGCACTGGACAGTAGAGGGTGACCGTTGCATTGAAGGTGTCTCCCATGTCCCTGGTCAGTCGCACAGGTTTATCGTCGTTCCTGTTTATCCGCACGGGGTCCAGCTTACAGATCGGCTTTCCGGACACCTGACAGGACACCGAGGACTCGATGGGTTCTGAGCTGTTCGGGCTGACAGCTTCTAAGACGACCGGGGTGGGCCCGTCCGTGGGACACTCGGTTCGGGCCACGAATCCCGGGTGGGAGCGCCAGCCGCGCTGCAGAGCCCCACGGGGCCACGCGCGGCTCTCGGCGGCCGGGGGCCCGAGCAGCCCGAGGCGGAAGGTCCACTCCAGAGGCCCGAGCGAGCGCGGCAGGCGGGACAGCCAGCGCAGGGAGAGGCGGCCGCCGCGCGCGGACAGCTGCAGGTCCACCGGCGCGGGCGCGGCGGCGGCGGCGGCGCGGCGGGCGCGCAGCTGGACGTGCGCGCGGAGGCAGCGCGGCGCGAGGCGCGGGGGCCGCCCGGCCGGCAGGCAGAGCCCGCGGCGGCCGCTCAGGAAGATGCCGCCGCCCGGGGCCGCGCGGGCCCGGAGGCTGACGCGGGCGCGGCCGGCTGCAAGGCCGCCAGAGCCTGCGCCCCGCTCCCCAGGGCCCCGGGAGGCCTCCGGGCGCCGCGCCTGGACGGGGGCCCGGGTCTCGGACGGGGCGCGCCGGGCCGAGGCGGGCGTCGCGGCAGGGAGGGCTCGGGACGGCGAGCCAGGCTGCGGGGGCGCCGGCGGCGCGGGACGGCGGCCGGGCCCACAGCCCAGGCCCAGGCCCAGGCCCAGGATCAGCAGAGCCGGCCCGGGCCCCATGGCAGCGCCCGGTGCAGGCTGCGTCGGAGGCGCAGGGCGGAGGGCCAACGGACACGGCGTGTAGGGCGCGGGGCTGCCGGGGCGCGGGCCGGGTCACGGCGGGCGTGGGGTTCGGGGCCACGGGGGCTGGGGTCCGCGTGGTCGGTGGGGTTCCTGCGGCCCGGGAGGTCAGTCGTTGAATTTCCGCTGTTTGGGTCTGACCTGTGGATTCAGTTTACACTTTCACTAAAGTTTAGGTAAAACTCCTCACAGTTACTGGTTTGTAATTCAGTTTTCTTGTGGTCACAGAATATTCTGTGCAGTCCTTTACCTTTTTGAACGAGTTGAGACTTGTGTAATTCCATCGTGTGGTCTGTCTTACTGTGTGTCCCATGTCACTTGAAAAGAATGGGTATTCTACTGTTGTTGGGTGTACTGTCCTCTGTTTGGGAGTCAAGTCAAGAAGGATGGTGCTGTTCCTTAGATCTAGGTATTTTCTGCAGTTTTTTCTAGTTCTAGCAATTGCTAAGAGAATGATAATATCTGCTACTGTAGCAGTGGAATTGTCTATTTCATTCTTTAATTCTGTTAACTTTTGCTTCCTATTTTTGCTGAATTGTCTCTATCATCTTTCACTTCAGTCTCTCTGTCATGTCCGACTCTTTGGGATCCCATGGACTGCAGCATGCCAGGCTTCCCTTTCCATCACCAACTCGAGGAACTTACCGAAATTCATGTCCATAGTCAGTGATGCCATCCAACCATCTCATCCTATTATCATTATGATGTGTTTATCTTTTGGGACAGTCTTTGATTTGAGTTCCCTTTTGCCTGTTAAAAAGATAGCCACATTATATGTCAATTATATCTGAAGAAAACAGGGTGGCAGGCAGTGGGGAGGACTGATGTAAAATAAAATGACCACATTTGCCTTCTCATGCATATTGTCTGTGTGGCATTTGTTTCTTTCCTTCATTTACTTTCAACTTATTTATGTCTTTATGTTTATAAGTAGTGTTTTACCAGCCACTTTTAATACAGTTTTACTCTTCTATCCACTCATTCAGTCTCTGCCTTTTAATTGAGTTATTTAGACCGTCAACCCTGCATGTTCTTTGGATGGGCTAGTGCAGTAACTCCACCACTGGGTCACCTCATGAGAAGATGCAGCTCATTGGAAAAGACCCTGATGCCGGGAAAGATTGAAGGCAAATGGAGAAGGGAGGGCAGAGGATGAGATGGTTCGATTGCATCACTGACTCACTGTGTATGAATTTGAACAAACTCTGCTAGACAGTCTAGGGCAGAGGAGCCTGGCAAGGTGCAGTCTGTGGGGTGGCAAAGAATAGTACAGGACTTAGCCAGTGAGCGACAACAGAAGACCATTTTCATTTAGTGTAATTCCTCTCAGCATTTCATGTAATTACTGTTATTATTTTCAATGGATATACTTTATCAAAGTATAGTTGATTTACAGTGTTTCAGGTGCACAGCAGTATCATTTGGTTAAACAAATGCATAAATTTTTAAAAATTATTTTCTATATTTTATTGCAACATATTGACTAAAGCTTCCTATGCTATACTGTAAACCTTTGTTGCTGTTGCTTATCTATTTTCTATTAGAAATCTAGCATTCTATTTATGCTAAGTCAAACAAGTGAAATCAAAATGTGATTATTTTTTTATTAGGCAAATTTATTAATTATGCAAAAACTTTCTTAGTCAAAACTTGTAAGTTTTCCAAAATATATGCTATACACAATTATATATATATATGTATACAAAACCTTTTCTATTACACTTGACAAGGCTTGAGAAAAAAATGCCAAAAAAACAAGATGAAAAAATTGAAGGACATAAACTAAATGAGATGGGAGCACTAAATATGAAACAGAAAAAGTGAAGCAATTAGATAAAAGTAAAATATCATCATATAGTCTAGTTGTTTTTAAACATGACTGCTCATTAGAAACATATGTGAGGCTCTGGATTAAAAAAAAGCAATACCTGAGCATTTGTATTCTTCAAAAAATTTCAAGATAGTTTGGATATGCATCTGAATTTTTAAAAGTGATCACAACTTTTTCTATTAGATCCTAATCTTGGTGGTATAGAGTTCTATTATTTTTCTGTTGACCGGTTATCATATAATGGTATTGGGTGAGCAATAGTTATATAATCACAACTGTAAAAGATGTTTATCAGTTTTTACAATCAATAGCCATACCAAAAGTAAAAGATAACTACAATTGCAATCCATAACGGGAGTATTATTAAGTTAACAATATAAAATAATTAGATAACAGTTTGTGGGTGGGTCAAGCAGACTGATGTGGTAAGTGGAAGTGCATCCATGAACATGTTTTCACAGCCATTCTGTGTCTTTTGGTTGGTGTGTTTAATCCATTTACATTTAAGGTAAGTATCGATATGTTTGATCCTATACAAGGCCAAAGGCAAGTTTGACCTTGGAGTACAAAATGAACCAGGGCAAAGGCTAACAGAGTATTGCCAAGAGAATGCACTGATCATAGCCAACATCGTCTTCCAACAACACAAAAGAAGATTCTACACATGGACATCACCAAGTGGTCAACACCGAAATCAGACTGATTATATTCTTTGCAGCCGAAGATGGAGAAGCTCTGCACAGTAAACAGAAACAAGACAGGAGCTGACTGTGGCTCAGATCATGAACTCCTTATTGCCAAATTCAGACTTAAATTGAAGAAAGTAGGGAAAACCACTAGACCATTCAGGTATGACCTAAATCAAATCCCTTACCATTGTACAGTGGAAGGGATTAGATCTGATAGAGTGCCTGAAGACCAATGGACAGAGGTTTGTGACAGTGTACAGGAGTCAGTGATCAAGACCATCCCCAAGAAACAGAAAAACAAAAAGGAAAAATGGTTGTCTGAGGAGGCCTTACAAACACCAATGGAAAGAAGAGAAGTGAAAGGCAAAGGAGAAAAGGAAAGATATAACCATTTGAATGCAGAGTTCCAAAAATAGCAAGGAGAGATAAAACCTTCTTCAGTGATCAATGCAAAGAAATAGAGGAAAACAATCAAAGGGGAAAGAGCAGAGATCTCTCCAAGAAAATTAGAGATACCAAGGGAACATTTTAGGAAAAGATGGACACAATAAAGGACAGAAATGATATGGACCTAACAGAAGCAGAAGATATTAAGAAGAGGTGGTAAGAGTACACAGACGAACTGTACAAAAAAGATCTTCATGACCAAGATAATCATGATGGTGTGATGACTCACCTAGAGCCAGACATCCTGGAGTCTGAAGTCAAGTGGGCCTTAGGAAGCATCACTACTAACGAAGGTAGTCGAGGTGATAGAATTCCAGCTGAGATAAAGTGCTGCACTCAATATGCCAGCAAATTTGGAAAACTCAGCAGCGGCCACACGATTGGAAAAGGTCAGTTTTGACTCCAGTCCCAAAGAAGGGCAATGCCAAAAAATGCTCAAACTATTGCACAATTGCACTTATCTCACACGCTTAGCAAAGTAATGCTAAAAATTCTCTGACCCAGGCTCCAACAGTACATGAACCGAGAATGTCCAGATGTTCAAGCTGGGTGTAGAAAAAGAAGAGCCAGAGATCAAATTGCCAACATTAGTTAGATCATAGATAAAGCAAGAGAGTTCTAGAAAAACATCTACTTCTGCTTTATTGACTGCGCCAAAGCCTTTGTGTAGATGACAACAAACTGTGGAAAATACTTCAAGAGATGGGAATACCAGACCACCTGATTTGACTCCTGAGAAATCTGTATGCAGGTCAAGAAGCAACAGTTAGAACCGGACATGGAACAACAGACTGGTTCCAAATAGGAAAAGGAGTATGTCAAGGCTGTATATTGTCACCCTGCTTATTTAACTTATATGCAGAGTACATCATGAGAAATGCTGTGCTGGAGGAAGCACAAGCTGGAATCAAGATTGCCGGGAGAAATATCAATAACCTCATATATGCAGATGACGCCACCCTTATGGCAGAAAGTGAAGAGGAACTAAAGAGCCTTTTGATGAAAGTGAAAGAGGAGAGTGAAAAAGCTGACTTAAAACTCAACATTCACTAAATGAAGATCATAGCATCCAGTCCTATGACTTTATAGCAAATAGATGGGGAAGCAATGGAAACAGTGACAGCCTTTGTTCTGTTGGGCTCCAAAATCACTGCAGATGTTGACTGCAGCCATGAAATGAAAAGACATTTGCTCCTTAGAAGAAAAGCTATGACCAACCTAGATGGCACATTAAAAAGCAGAGACATTACTTAGCTGATAAAGGTCCACCTAGTCAAAGCCATGGTTTTCCCAGTAGTCATGTATGGATGTGAGAGTTGGACTATAAACAAAGCTAAGCGCAGAAGAATTGATGCTTTTGAACTGTGCTGTTGGAGAAGACTCTTGAGAGTCCCTAGGACTGCAAGGAAATCCAACCAGTCCATCCTAAAGGAGATCAGTCCTGGGTGTTCATTGGAAGGACTGATGCTGAAGCTGAAGCTCCAATACTTTGGCCACCTGATGAAAATAACTGACTCACTGGAAAAGACCTTGATGCTGGGAAAGATTGAAGGCAGGAAGAGAAGGGGACAACAGAGATGAGATGGTTGGATGGCATCACTAACTCAATGGACATGTGTTTGAGCAAACTCCAGGAGTTGGTGATGGACAGGGAGGCCTGGTGTGCTGCAATCCATGGGGCCGCAAAGAGTCAGACATGACTCAGCTACTGAAATGAAGTGAAGTGATGACCACATTACCATTTTGTTAATTGTTTTGGGTTTATTTTCTGTAGTGCTTTTCCTTTTCTTGTGTTTCCTGCCTAGAGAAGTTCCTTTAGCATTTGTTGTAAGCTGATTTGCTGGTGCTGGATTCTCTTTGCTTTTGCTCATGTGGAAAGCTTTTGATTCCTCCATCACATGTAAAGAGGAGTCTTGCTGGGTAGAGTTCTCTTGGCTGTAGGTTCTTCCCTCTCGTCACTTTACATATATCATGACTTGCTGAATTTCTGTTGAGAAATCAGCCGGTAGCTGGTGGGAGTTCCCTTGTATGTTGTCATTTCTCACTTGTTGCCTTTAATATTTTATCTCTGTCTTTAATTTTTGTCAGTTTGATTGCTATGTGTCTCAGTGTGTTCCTCCTTGGCTTTATTCTGTCTCGGACTCTGTGCTTCCTGGACTTGGTTGATTATTTCCTTTCCAATGTTAGGAAAGTTTTCAGCTATTATCTCTTAAAATATTTCCTCACGTCCTTTCTCTCTTCCCTCGTGGGAGCCCTATGATATGAATGTTGTTGCATTTAATGTTGTTCCAGATGTCTCCTAGGCTATCTTCATTTCTTTTCATTCCTTTTTTTGATATGCTGTATCGTGTCAGTGATTTCCACCATTCTACTCTCCAGATCATTTATCTGTTCTTCTTTTTCAGTTATTCTGCTGCTGAGTCCTTCTAGTGTATTATTCATCGCTCTTTGTTCTTTAGGTCTTCTCAGTACCGTTCAGTCACTTAGTCGTGTCCAGCTCTCTGCGACCTCATTAACCACAGCACGCCAGGCCTCCCTGTCCATCACCAATTCCCTGAGTCCACCCAAACCCATATCAATCGGGTCAGTGATGCCATCCAGCCATCTCATCCTCTGGCATCCCCTTCTCCTCCTGCCCCCACTCCTTCCCAGCATCAGGGTCTTTTCCAATGAGTCAGCTCTTCACATCAGGTGGCCAAAGTATTGGAGCTTCAGCTTCAGCATCAGTCCTTCCAATGAACACCCAGGACTGATCTCCTTTAGGGTGGACTGGTTGGATCTCCTTGCAGTCCAAAGGACTCTCAAGAGTCTTCTCCAACAGCACAGTTCAAAAGCATCAATTCTTTGGTGCTCAGCTTTCTTAATAGTCCAACTCTCACATCCGTCCTTCTAGGTCTTTGGTAAACATTTCTAAAATCTCTCAGTCTTTGTCTCCATTCTGTTCCCAAGATCCTGGATCATCTTGATTATCATTATTCTGAATTCTTTTACAGGAAGGTTGCCTATCTCCCCTTCATTTAGTTGTTTTACTAGGGTTTTATCTTGTCCCTTCATATGGGACATAACGTTTTGCTTTCTCATCATGATTTAAAGTGACAATGAAAGTTGCTCAGTCATATCCGACTCTTTGTGACCCCATGGAGAGCAGCATGCCAGGCCACCCTGTCCATCACCAACTCCTGGAGCTGACTCAGACTCATGTCCATTGAGTCAGTGATGCCATCAAACCATCTCATCCTCTGTTGTCCCCTTCTCCTCCTGCCTTCAATCTTTCTCAGCATCAGGGTCTTTTCCAATGAGTCAGTTCTTCACAACAGGTGGCCAAAATGTTGAAGTTTCAGCTTCAGCATCAGTCCTTCCAATAAATATTGAGGACTCCTCTCCTTTAGGATGGACTGGTTGGATCTCCTTGCAGTCCAAGGGACTTTCTAGAGTCTTCTTCAACATTGCAGTTCAAAAGCATCAATTCTTCAGTGCTCAGTCTTCTCTTTGGTCCAGCTCTCATATCCATACATGACTTCTGGAAAAACTATAGCTTTGACTATGACTATACAGTCTGTGGAATTCTCCAGGCCAGAATACTAGAGTGGGTAGCCTTTCCCTTCTCTAGGAGATCTTCCCAACCTAGATCTCTCACAGTACAGGCAGATTCTTTATCAGGTGAACCACAGGGGAAGCCCAAGAATACTGGAGTAGGTAGCCTATCCCTTCTCCAGGGGATCTTTCCAACCCAGGAATCAAACTGGGTCTTCTGCACTGCAAGCAGATTATTTACCAACTAAGCTATCAGGGAAGCCCTTCATCATGATTAACTTTCTGTAATATGGTTTTTGATTGAATTGCTGTCAGACTGTCCTTGCTTTTTCTGTTCGCCCTCTGATGGATGAGGCTGAGGCTTGTGTAAGCTTCTTGATGGGAAGAACTGGCCATGGGAAAAAACTGGGCCTTGCTTGATAAAAGCCACCTCTCCTGGTGGCTCAGAAGTTAAAGCGTCTGCCTGCAATGCTGGAGACCTGGGTTCGATCCCTGGGTCAGGAAGATCCACTGGAGAAGGAAATGACAATCCACTCCAGTATTCTTGCCTGGAAAATCCATGGAGGGAGGAACCTGGTAGGCTACAGTCCATGGGGTTGCAAAGAGTTGGACACTACTGACTACTGGGAAAACCATAGCTTTGAGTAGGTGGGCCTTTGTTGGCAAAGTAATATCTCTGCTTTTTAATATGCTGTCTTAGGTTGGTCATCACTTTCCTTCCAAAGAGTAGGCGTCTTTTAATTTCATTGTGCAGTCAACATCTGCAGTGATTTTGGAGCCCAACAGAATAAAGGCTGTCACTGTTTCCATTGCTTCCCCATCTATTTGCCCTGAAGTGATGGGGCCAGATGCCCTGATCTTAGTTTTCTGAATGTTGAGTTGTAAGCCAACTTTTTCATTCTCTTCTTTCACTTTCATCAAGAGGCTCTTTAGTTCCTCTTCACTTTCTGCCATAAGGGTGGCATCATCTGCATATCTGAGGTTATTGATATTTCTCCAGGCAATCTTGATTCCAGCTTGTGCTTCTTCCAGCCCAGCATTTCTCATGATGTACTCTGCATATAAGTTAAATAAGCAGGGTGACAGTATACAGCCTTGACATACTCCTTTCCGGATTTGGAACCAGTCTGTTGTTCCATGTCCAGTCCTAACTGTTGCTTCTTGACCTGTGTACAGATTTCTCAGGAGTCAAGTCAGGTGGTCTGGTATTCCCATCTCTTGAAGAATTTTCCACAGTGTATTGTGATCTACACAGTCAAAGACTTTGGCATAGTCAATAAAGCATAAGTAGATGTTTTTCTGGGACTCTCTTGCTTTTTTGATGATCCAACGAATGTTGGCAATTTGATCTCTGGTTCCTCTGCCTTTTCTAAATCCGTGAACATCTGGGAGTTCACGGTTTATGTACTGTTGAAGCCTGGGTTGGAGAATTTTTAGCATTACTTTGCTAGTGTGTGAGATGAGTGCAATTTCATGGTAGTTTGAGCATTCTTTGGGATTGGAGTCAAAACTGATCTTTTCCAGTCATGTGTCCACTGCTGAGTTTTCCAAATTTGCTGACATATTGAGTGCAGCACTTTCACAGCATCATCTTTTAGAATTTGAAATAGCTGAACTGGAATTCCATCACTTCCACTAGCTTTGTTCATAGTGATGCTTCCTAAGGCCTACTTGACTACAGACTCCAGGATGTCTGGCTCTAGGTGAGTCATCACACCATCATGATTATCTGGGTCATGAAGATATTTTTTGTACAGTTCGTCTGTGTACTCTTACCACCTCTTCTTAATATCTTATGCTTCTGTTATGTCCATACCATTTTTGTCCTTGTGCTCATCTTTTCCTGAAATGTTCTCTTGGTATCTCTAATTTTCTTGAAGAGATCTCTAGTCTTTCCCATTCTACTGTTTTCCTCTATTTCTTTGCATTGATCAGTGAGGAAGCTTTCATATCTCTCCTTGCTATTCTTTGGAACTCTGCATTCAAATGGGTATATCTTTCCTCTTCTCCGTTGCCTTTTGCTTCTCTCCTTTTCACTGCTATTTGTAAGGCCTCCTCAGACAACCATTTTTTGTTTTTGCATTTCTTTTTCTCAGGGATGGTCTTTATCACTGCCTCCTGTGCAATGTCATGAACCTCTGAACTGCCATCCATAGTTCTTCAGGCACTCTATGAGATCTTAATCTCTTGAATCTATTTGTCACTTCCACTGTATAATGGTAAGGGATTTGATATAGGTCATACCTGAATGGTCTAGTGTTTTCCCTACTTTCCTCAATTTAAATCTGAATTTGGCAATAAGGAGTTCATGATCTGAGCCACAGTCAACTCCTGTCTTGTTTTTGCTGACTGTATAGCGCTTCTCCATCTTTGGCTGGAAAGAATATAATCAATCTGATTTTGGTATTGACCATCCGGTGATGTCCATGTGTAGCATCTTCTCTTGTGTTGTTGGAAGAGGATGTTTACTATGACCAGTGCATTCTCTTGGCAAAACTCTATTAGCCTTCGCCCTGCTTTATTCTGTACTCCAAGGCCAAATTTATCTGTTACTGCAGGTGTTTCTTGACTTTCTACTTTTGTTATTCCAGTCCACTATAATGAAAAGGACATCTGTTTGGGGTATTAGTTCTAGAAGATCTTGTAGGTCTTCATGGAACTCTTCAGCTTCTTCAGTGTTGCTGGTCAGGGCATAGAGTTGGATTACTGTGATATTGAATGGTTTGCCTTGGAAACGAACAGATATCATTCTGTCATTTTGAGACTGCATCCAAGTACTGCATTTCAAACTCCTTTGTTGACTATGATGGCTATTCCATTTCTTCTAAGGGATTCTTATCCACAGTAGTGGATATAATGGTCATCTGAGTTAAATTCACCCATTCCAGTCCATTTTAGTTTGAGGATTCCTAAAATGTTGGCGTTCACTCTTGCCATCTCCTGTTTGACCACTTCCAATTTGCCTTGATTCATGGACCTAACATTCCAGGTTCCTATGCTATATTGCTCTTTACAGCATCAGACTTTACTTCTATCACCAGTCTCATCCCCAGCTGGGTGCTGTTTTTGCTTTGGCTCCATCTCTTCTTTCTTTCTAGAATTATTTCCCCACTGATCTCCAATAGCATTTTGGGCACCTACCAACCTGGGGAGTTCATCTTTCAGTGTCCTATTTCTTTTGCCTTTTCATACGGTTCATGGGGTTCTCAAGGCAGGAATGCTGCAGTGGTTTGCCATTCCCATCTCCAGTGGACCACGTTTTGTCAGAACTCTTCACCATTACCCTTCTATCTTGGGTGGCCCTACATGGCATGGCTCATAGTTTCACTGACTTAGACAAGGCTGTGGTCCATTTGATCAGATTGGTTAGTTTTCTGTGATTGTGATTTTCAGGCTGTCTGCCCTCTGATGGAGAAGGGTAAGAGGCTTATGGAAGCTTCCTGATGGGAGAGACTGACTGAGGGGGAAAGGTCTTATTCTGATGGTTGGGACATGCTCAGTAAATCTTTAATCCAGTTTTCTGTTGATGAGTGGAGCTGTGTTCCCTCCCTGTTATTTACCAAACTATGGTGGGGGTGATGAAGATGATGGCGGCCTCCTTCAGCAGGTCCCATGCAGGCACTGCCGCACTCAGTGAGCCAACCCTGCAGCAGGCCACCGCCGACCCACGCCTCTGCCGGAGACGCCTGGACCCTCCCTGGCGAGTCTGGGTCAGTCTCCTGTGGGGTCCCTGCTCCTTTCTCCTGGTCCTGGGGCACAAGGCTCTGTTTGTGCCCTCCAAGAGTCTGTTTCCCCGTCCTGGGTAAGTCCTGGCGGCTCTATGGTGGGTTAACGGTGACCTCCTCCAAGAGGGCTTATGCCACACCCAGGTCTACTGTGCCCAGAGCCCCTGCCCCTGAGGCAGGCCACTGCTGACCCAGACCTCCACAGGAGAGACTCATCACAGTTCTGTCTCAGTCTCTGTGGGGGCCTCTGGGTCCTGGTGCACACAAGGTATGCTTGAGTGGGTATGGGGCTTGATTCTAAGCATGAATTCGCCCTCCTACCATCTTGCTGGGGCTTCTCCTTCGCCCTTGGACGTGGGGTATCTCTTCACGTGGAGCATCTCTTGTAGCCACTCCAGAGCCACTACAAGCTCTATAGTAGAGTTAATGGTGAATTCCAAGAGGGTTTACGCCAAGGGGGACCTTCCAGTGCCCCCGTCCCTGTGGTGAGCCCCTGCTGACCCACCTCTCCACAGGAGGCCCTCCAACACTAGCAGGTAGTTTGGGTTCAGTGTCCTGTGGGGTCACTGCTCTTCTCATCTGGGTCTGGGTGCAGGCAAAATGTTGTGCCCTCCAAGACTGGAGTCTCTGTCTCCCCCAGCCTTTCGGAAGTCCTATAATCAAATCTCACTGGCCCTCAAGGCCAGATTCCCTGGGGATTCCCAGTCTCTTTATCAGATCCTGAGGCTGGCAAGCTTCACATGGAGTTCAAATCTTTCACAACAGTGTGAGAACTTCTTTGGGATTCTTGTTCTCCAGTCTGTGGGTCACCCACCCAGTGGGTAAAGGATTTGATTTTATCTTGATTGCACCGCTCCGACCATCTCACTGCAGTTTCTTCTTTGTCTTTGGACATAGGGTATCTTTTTCTGGTGGGTTCCAGTATCCTCCCGTTGCTGGTTTTTCAACAGCTAGTTGTAATTTTGGTACTCTTGCAGGAGGAGATGAGCCCAAATCCTTCTACTGTGCCATCCTGAACCAGATCATGTAATGATTGATATGTCTGGACTTAGATCTGTCACCTAATTATTTGTTTTCTTATTGTCCCTGATTATTCCTTATTGTATCTGATTTTTTCCTTTTCATTCTCCCTTAGTTCATTTAACTATAGTTATTTCATACAGGGTTCACAAGCAGCTACACTATACTCAGCATTTTCCTAGGTATCAGCCCTAGGCCTTGTTCCCATAGAACTTCCATTATAATGGGGGTAAAAGACAATCAAAAATAATCCAAGCATGACATACCATGTGGGATTTTACTGTGATAAGTGGTATGAAGACAAATAAGGCAGGTACAGACATAAGAATGACAGTGAGATGGGGAATCAAGGAAGGCCTCTTCGAGGAGGTGCCCTCTGAACCAACAGACCCGCATGAAATGAGGGAGCATGTCTCACAAAGAGCTAGGGAAGGGCATAACGAGGACAGGGAACTGTAAGTACAAATGCAGGAAGGCAGGAAGAAGACTGAAGGTTAGTAGTGGGGCTTGAGTAAGCAGAGAGGAGAGGAAGTGGTAGAAGATGTCATCGGAGAGACGGCCAATGACCAGAGCAAGCTGGGCCTCAGAGACCATGGTCGTGTATTTGAATTTTATCTCAAGTGGGTTGGTTGGGAAGTGTTTGAGGGTTTTGAGCAGGGAAGGGCCCTGATCTGATTTCCAGGTTGGACGCATCCTCCTGCTGTGAAGGAGATAGATTGTAGGAGGACAGGAATGAAAGGACAGGGGCCTCTTCAGCGGGGTCCAGGGAAACCAAAGGCACAGGCCTGCCTGCTGCAAGAACACTCGGTATGTGAGTGAGCTGGTCCTGACTCGGTGTGGGGTGCGTGGCCGTGGAGGCGGTGAGCAGAGGGGAAGTCAGAGGAGTTGCCCGTGCTAATGCATTGGCTGGCGGAGGACCGACTACATGATTTTCAGGGCCCTGTGCAGAATGAAAATGTAGCAACCTTGTTCAAAGATGGTCAAGAATTCCAAGATGACCACAGCAGAGCTTTAAAGCGAGCATGGGGTCGTTCTAAGTGTGAGGCCCTGAGCACCTGTCCAGGCCACACCCAGGACGAGGCACCCAGGCTTGGGGCCCTTACAGCACGGCCCCTGGTCCCACTCGTCGTTCCAGGGGACCGCTGCCCAGGGCTCCTCTGCCTCCGGGGCCTCTGCAGTCACTTCTGAGAGGGTCCCCATGGAGAGGGGGTCCCTCTCCCCACTCCCCCTCCCAGGCCCGCGCTCCGCCCCTGCCGCCCCTGGCTCCTGGCTCATCTGGTAGGCAGCGGCTCACACCAAAGCTGCAGCCTGGGGAGGGTAACCCTCCAGGCGGGGCGGGAGTGTCAGAGAAAGCAGTGGGCGGG
>SRVM01034831.1:0-11830 GCA_007570785.1 Antilocapra americana
TGCAGGCCAGTTTGAGGATGGGGGAGATGTCACAGAAGAAGTGGTTCAGGATGTTGGAACCACAGAACGTGGCACCGGAGATGAAGTAGACCTTGATCATGGAGATGGTGAAGCCACTCATGAAGGAGAAGGCCACCAACTGGACGCACAGCCCCGTGGTCATGATGGCTTGGTAGCGCAGGGGGTGGCAGATGGCCACGTAGCGGTCGTAGGCCATGGAGGCCAGGAGCACACACTCGGTACACACCAGGGAGCTGAAGAAGTAGAGCTGGGTCATGCAGCCCACGAAGGAGATGTGCTTCCTCTGCAGGAGGAAGCCGTCCAGCATCTTGGGGATGATGTCAGACACGTACCAGATCTCCAGGAAAGACATGGAGCCCAGAAAGTAGTACATGGGCCTGTGCAGGGAGGGGCTGCCCCAGACGGTGAGGATGATGGCCAGGTTTTCCAGCAGCACGAAGAGGTAGGTGAGCAGGAAGAGGAAGAAGAGCAGGTACTGCATCTTGGGGACTGTGGGGAAGCCCACCAGGATGAAGACGCTGACCTGGGTCACATTCTCCCCCCTCATCTTCCTGTGCTGGGCACCCAGGGCCACAAACCACCTTCATGCCAGATGAGGGCCAAGGGCGGCTGGGGAGAAAAAACAGAGGTCAGCCTGGGGGTGGGTTTTGACCCAAGGAGGCAGCGCCTGGTTCCTCAGGCAGCAGGGGAGCAGTCATACAGTATTTCCATGTTTTGAAGTAGACAAGCCCTTCATACATTTATAGAGGTAATGATAGAGGACATATAGGGAGAGTGGACATACAGAGGAATAGTTGATTAGGAGTGGAGATCCTTTGCACGGCCCAGGAGGACGCGTGACTGGGACCCAGAATGGGTGTATGGCTGTGGAGCATGTTTTCCAAGAGAAGAGAAGCCTGGATTCCTCGGCCACCACTAGCATCCTCTGCCTCCACCACCTGCATCAGGACCAACCATGACGAAAGCTTAGTGAATTTCCTTCCTCCCAAATTCTATACATGGCAGCTGCTGTTCCACCTCTCTGTGCTCTTCCCTGATGCAGAAAGGTCCACAGGGAAGGCGAGTCGAGTGTGACTGGGGTCATGCCCAACCCTCCCCGGAGGGAAATGCTGAAAGGGCCTGAGAAGCTGCTGCAGGTGAGCGAGGGTCTGCAGGTCTCTGGTGGTGTGACCTGCCACTCCCACCCTCAACCCATGCCCCCACCATTGATGATACTCACCCATACACAAGTACGCACTGACACATTCATATAACACATATACACCCACGTTCTCACACCCATATGTAACACATGCACACACACTGACATGTTCATACAACGTACATACACTCACAATCTCACACCCATACATACACACAGACAGACACACACGGACACATTCACATAATACACCTGCACTCACAGACTCATATCCTTATCTCCACACAAAACATAAATACATGCTGACACACTCATACAACACAGCTACACTCTGAGACTCACCCCCATACATGCAGACATGACAGATACAGTTACATACCGACACATTAACACAACATGTACACTCAGTCTCACATACATGCGGCTACACACTGACAAATTTGTACAACACACCTGCACTCACAATCTCACACCCATACACGCACACACACGGACACATTCACACAACACACCTACACCCACAGACTCATATCCTTATCTCCACACACAACAAATACATACATGCTGACACACTCATAAAACATGCACGGCTACACTCAGACTCACACCCGTACACGCACACAGATTCACACTCACACATTCATACAGCACACCTACATTCACAATTTTACACCCATATGTATTCACACAGACACTGAGACATTCATACAACACACCTCCAGTCTCATGCCCGTACATACACAGACACATACAGATACACACTGAACACTCATGCAACTCACCTAAAATCAGTCTCACACTCATAAACACACACACACACACACCAAGTTCATACAACACACCTACAGCCTCATGCCCGTATGTACATACAGAAACATGGACACATTCATGCAGAACACCTGCACTCACAGTCTCAAACACACACACACACACAGATACACTGACATGTTTATACAACACGGCTACAGTCACACCCATATGTTCACCTTACACACTGACATGTTCATGCAGCACACCTACACTCACAGTCTCACACCCACATATAGATACACAGACACAGACAGACATATATGCACACACACAACACAGCCTCACGCTCATATGTACACAAAGACACAGATAAACGATTACACTCCTACAGCTCCCTTGCAAAGACATTCTCACACCCATATAAACACACACACACAGGTACGCACTGGCAAGTTCATATAACACACCTACAGTCTCATGCCCATATGTACACACACAGATACACACTGGCACATTCATCCACACACCTACACTCACAATCACACACACATATGTACACACATACTCAGGAAGTCCTGGCTGCCTTTCCTGGCCAGAGCAAATTGTAGGGATGGGGGAGTGAATGGTTGGGGAGTAGGTGAGAAGCTAGGGGCAGGGGGAGTATGGCCAACAGAAGCATCAGGTCAGTCACTGGTCGGTGTCAGATGGGAAGGATGGAGCATTCATCAGGCTTGGAAACTTCTTCAGATCTGTTCCATGGATGCTGAGCAGGAAGGAAGTGACCTGCAGGAGTGAAGGCCCACAGCCCTAGGGAAGAATCCCCAACGGAGCTGAAGGGCTGGGGGAGGGTGGAGAAGGCTCCAGGAAAGGGCTGCAGGCTCACAGGATGGGCAGGGGCTGTGAGCCTCACTTCCACTGGCCCCTGGGGCTGTCTGGCCCCAGGTCATCTAGGCAGGACATGAAGGACAGACTGTTCTGGGGGAGGTGGGCAGGGAACACCTGTGGTAAGGAGGGAGATGTATGGGAGGGCAGAACCGATGGGCCTGCAGAGGGGAGCTACGGAGACCACTCCCAACAAACAACCAGGATGAAGGCTGGCCTGAGGGCTGAGGTGCTTCACATGGAGCCTGACCCACTTGTTGACACCACAAGACAAGATGCCCTAAGCTTCCCCGCTGAATGTGGACCCCTAGCTCCTACCACCCTCCACCACCCTCCACCGGCTCCCATCCATGCTGCTCCTTGCTGATCTGCTGAGCTCCCCACCACCTCACAAGATGCCCCTTCTCTCCTCTCTGCTCCAGCAGAGCAGCCTCTGGCCCTGTCTGAACCTGCTACCCACATGGCTTCCCTGGGGTGGCACCTGGCTCTTGCCCAACCTCAGGGCCTCTGAGTCTTTGTTCCAGAAACACAGCAGTGTATCCATCTCCCTGCCACACTGTAGGAGGTGATGAAGCCCAGCACGTGGGCACCCGACGGGTGTGGGCTTTTATCCTGCCTGGATGCTCCAGCACCCTACACCTGTGCTGGCCAAAGGAACCCAGGTGGATGGTATGGCAAAGGACAGCTCACTAGAATAATTCCAGGAATTATTCTATCATTGGAAAAGACCCTGATGCTGAGAAAGATTGAGAGCAGGAGGAGAAGGGAGCAACAGAAGATGAGATGGTTAGATAGCATCACCAACTGAATGGACATGAGTTTAAGCAAACTGCAGGAGACGGTGAAGGACGGGGAAGTCTGCTGTGCTGCAGTCCATGGAATCGCGAGAGCCTGACACAACCTAGCTACTGAACGACAACAACACAACATCTCAATTTGCACATGATGACTATTACAGGAGAACTGACATGCCCAGAGACTGCCAGCAGCTGTGAGCCTGTGAGAAGACACAGGGTCTCCTGGAAATTGCTAACATAGGAGCCCATGACTCATGGGTGATTCCTGGCCTCTGTCTCCATCCAGAAGAGGTCTCTGTCTCACCAGGTTGGCTCTCATGAGGTCGGATCTCACAGCTTTTTTTGTACCTCCTCCTTGGTATCCTATTTTCCTTGTCTTTGAGACATATTTCTTGAAGAAATGCTGCAGGCTGGACAGGATATGCAACCATCCTGTTCCTGATGGAGTTGTGGTCCAGCCAAGGTGGCAGAGGACCCAGAGACAGTGCGAAGGTGGCAATAAAACCGAGGAAACCACACTACAGAGAGGGGTTCAGGGTGCACAACCGAGAATCCCGCCCCTGGTGCATTGACTATTCCAAGCGGAAGGAGTTTGAGAAGTGGCAGAAAGAAGAGGGTCATCCTGAACCCCCACCACCACCATCTCCCCTGGATCAGGTCATAAGACTCCCATGAGAGGGGCTATTTCTGCACCCAGAGGAGAGGAGCATCCTTCCCTCCAAGGACAAGCAGATGCTGAGAAGGAGCCAGACAGGCCTGGCTGAGATTCACCACTTGCCCTGAGTACTCCCTGAGCCTCATAGTCCACAACTGTCCACATCACACAGCATCACACCTTTGTGTGTGCCAATTGCTCGTTTGTGTCCGACTCTTTGTGACCCCTTGGCCTGTGGCCCGCCAGGCTACTCTGTCCATGGGATTTTCCAGGCAAGACTACTGGAGTGGGTTGCCGTTTCCTTCTCCAATCACACCTCTAGTTGTGGCCATTTCTTCAGATTTCCTTTCCTTATAAAGGTTCCTGTGTGTATAAAGGCTCCAAACTTCTATTACATAAATGCTTTTCTCCTGTTACTCTGTTTTTGTCAGTTTGACTTTAGACCCAGCCAGGTACCTAAGACAACCGCTAAAAAGCATAGATATTACTTATCAACAAAAGTCAGTGTGGTCAAAACTATGGTTATTGCAGAAGTCATGTACGATGTGAGAGTTGGACCATAAAGAAGAGTAGGCACCAAAGAAATGATGCTTTTGAACTGTAGTGTTGGAGAAGACTCTTGAGAGTCCTTTGGACAGCAAGGAGATCACACCAGTCAATCCTAAAGGAAACCACACCTGAATACTTATTAGAAGGCCTGATGCTGAAGCTGAAGTTCCAATACTTGGGCCATCTGATAGGAAGAGCTGGCTCATTGGAAAGACCTTGATGCTGGGAAAGATTGAGGGCAGGAGGAGAAGAGGGTGACAGAGGTGAGATGGTTGGAGGGCATCATTGACTCAGTAGATGTGAGTTTGAGCAAACTCTGGAAGATGGTGAAGGACAGGGAAGCCTGGCATGCTGAAGTCTATATGGTCACAAACACTTGGACATGACTTACCCACTGGACAACATCTGATCACCAGTGTGTTGGCTAATTCATACTAGGTTGTCTGGTTCAGTGAAAAATTCTGTTTACTTAGAAATTCAGGACAACTGAAGCTCGTGTCCATTGTCTGCACTTAGGACAATAGCTGTTTTCTTTTTAAGCAAAGCCTTTGTTTGGGAATAATTTTAGAGAAGCTGTGAAGATAGTGCAGAGGAATCCCACAGTGACATCCCTGCCACACTGAGGGCACATCTCACACAGCACTGGAGCTCCTCAGGACTCTGGGTTGACCTCGGTACCCTGTGGCCAAGCGGACCCCAGCCCTGCTGGATTTGGTCTTGTGTCCCTCTCGCATACCTCTTCCATTCCAGGGTCCCACATGGTTTTCAGAAAGCCTGCATTTTTCACGTGATTGTCCCCCGCCCCTGCCTGGTTCCCTGCTCAGAGTCCAAGAGCAGTAGGGAGCCCGGGGTCTCTCCTTCGAAGCAAGTTCTCCAGTGGCTGCAGAGAGAATGCTCTCACCCAGCCAAAAATGCAAACTCTTTTGGATCCTTTGGGAAAACCCGAGAGGAGCAAAGGAAGATTCCCTTCCCAGGAAAGGTGGTTTTATGGGGCTTCACGGGGACTATAGCAGGGTCTCCCCAACGTCACTGGCACCGGCAGCCAGCAGCTGCTTCCCCCACACCCGGGAGACCACCTGGACGGCACCTGAGCCAGCATGGGGACGGGTGTCCTTGGTCTGCCTGATCCACGTGAGGCTGTTGGTGAGGCTGGGGGTGAGGTCAGAAACTGGGGCTCAGCATAGGACCCACAGGTGTGTAGTCAGCACTGGACCTACAGGTGTGAGGGCCATTTCTGGAACACCCTTCAGTGCTGGTGATGCAGAGGGGAGTCCTGCACAGCCCCTGCCCCAAATTGGCTGTGGGGGGCATGCATGCCTGGGGGTCTCTCTCTCTCTCTCTCTCTCTCTCTCTCACTCTCTCTCTCACACACACACACACACACACACACACACACACACACACACACACTTACATACAATCACTCAGCCAGGATGCAGTGTACACACCATGCTCTAGAATCACAGTCAAACAACAGACACCAGCAAGAAAGGTGCTCATCCCACCTGGGGTGCTCCGGTGCTCTCTGTGAGTGGCTTGTCCTGGTGTCTGGCTACTCGCAGGTCAGCCACGGGGCCAGTGTGACTGGGACATGCTCTGGAGAGGTGGGCTGCCTGCACGGCTGGGAGGCACAGTAGTCTTGGCTATTTCAGCTGGAGCATGAGGACTCCAGGGTCCAATTACCCTGCCAGGCAGGCGACACTGCCCCCATGGCCAATTAGTGGGTCCTCGTGCCTCTGGGGTCAGCTGAGACAGGTCTGCCCGTCCACATCTGTGGCCCTCCTTTCACTCCACACAGCTCAGTGGCCGCGTGCTGGGCCAACTTGAGGAGCTGCTGTCCCTGGGTCGGCCCTTGGGCCCACACCTCCATCCACAGGAGGGTGGTAGGGAGGGACGGCAGGCTGCTGTGAACTGAGGGGATCAGGATAAAGCCAGGGGATCAGGATAAAGCCAGAGGCTCAGGATGGCATGCGTTGACCAGGCAGAGTCACAGGACTGATGGGAGAGGGTCAGGCCCTTGTCCTCCCAGCTCGGAAACCCCTCAGTGTCCAGTCCCGAATTCGGGGGCTGGCAGGGTGTTTGTGCCACCACTCGGAGCCTGCATCTGCTCTCTGGCCTCACCCAGACTCTCCCTTTCTCTCTGCTCTAACTCCACTGTCCTGGCCCCTCCTCTTCCACCCTCCCCTTCTTCCTCAGGCTCTTCAGATGGCCCTGCCCCTCCTCCTGCCTCAGGCTGTGGACTCCTGCTGCCTCTGGACTGTCCTTCCTGCAGCACTTTCTGCCCCCCCCCCCCAGGATGGTCTCATTTTCCTCCCCATAAGATTAGTGTCCTGGGTGTGCAGAAACAAACTACCAGAAACTAGGAGGCTTAATGCAACAGAAAATGATTCTGAAAGTCCCACATCAAGGGTGGGAGTCCCGAGCTCCTCCCAAAGGCCCCAGACTAGGTTCCTTTCCGCCTCTCTATCCTCGGCGGCTCCAGGATCCCAGGCCCCTTGTCCACTTCCCTCTCATCTCTGCCTCTGTGGTCACAAGGAGTCCTCTGCTGTGTGTAGACTCGCCTGTGTGTCTCCCCTGGACACCTATAGGGACCTCCTCATTTCCATATCCTTCCCCAGATTCCATCTAAAAGGACCCAGGTCACAGTCACGGGCTCTGGGGGGCAGATCGCCTTGGGGGCCATCCCTTGGCCCCCAGGCATGCTGGGTTTCCCCCCGTTAGCATGAGCCCCTGACCACCCCTCTGCTCATCCTCCTTGTGTGTGTCGTGTGTTTCTTTACCCCACACAGAGGGTAAGCTGCATGAGGCTGGGTTCTTGTCCGTTTGCTCATCATCTAATGCCAGTTGTCTGACTCTTGTCAGGCACATAGGCAGCGCTTGGACTACACATGTGTGAATGAATAAGTGGTTGAATCATTTGTGGTCAGAGAAGGCCATGAACTGAGGGATTCCCGGGAGATGGAACTGGTTTCTGGCTCAGCTGTCCAGGAAGGACCTGGGCTCTCAGGTCTCTGTCCATGGCCTGCAGTCACCTCGGTCAAGCAGAACTGTTCCCTGGCTGGTGGAGCAGCAGGACAAGGGGTGACCCAGGAGGTGCCCTGTCCCCCTCTGCCTCATCTCATGGGGCCATGAGGTCTGACCGAGTAGGTTAAAGGGTGGATAGGACACAGATGAGCTGCTTCACATGGTGGAGGGGGATCTGGGACTGTAACTGACCTCCATTCTTAGGGCTGCCCTCCCCCTACCCTTGGGGTAGCCCTCCTCTGACAAGTGCCCACAGCTCAGAGTCTCCAGAGCACACACTTCCTGCCCTTGTCAAGAGTCAGTGGAGCGGAATCCCTGGAGCCCGTCCTCTCCAACTTCCGACCTGCGCTTGGGGGGTCACCTGGGTCTGCTCCGCGTTCTGCTCTGATTGGACACTGTACGCCCCACACGTGGCCAGAGTTTTCATGGTCCACCCAGGCCCTGTCTCCCTTGCTGGACCCTGAGGGCCACTGTGGCATGCTGAGTCTCCCTCACCCTGTTTCTCTGCCGTGGACGGTGGACCTGGCACAGAGGGATGACCAGAAAGGGAACCAAATGGTAGCAAATGCACGTGCCTGAAGGGACCAGTGCAGAGCAGAGATGGCGGGGTCCAGGCAGCACAGGCAGCGGCTCTGAGATCCACTCCCTTGGCATTCCCCGCTTGCTAGTTTGAAGCTGATGACCTTTTACATGGCTACAAATGAGAGAGTGAATGACAAAGGGCCTGTGCATGTCTCTATGGGTGCAGGACCCAGGAAATTTAGGAAAGCAGAGACCCTGGGACACAGAGGCAAGGAGGAAGCCAGATCTCTGTGGCCTCCACAGAGAGAGGTGGTCCATACCGAGCCACTGAAAACCTCTGAGGTCGTCCGAGTTATCTACGGCCCATCGCCCTTTCTTCATGTTTCCTTTCCAGGCCCAGGTCGTGCCGGATGCTGCTCAGATTTTCTCTCATTGATTCCAAATGCCTGACCGACCAGGATTTGAATGTGGTGCTGATCAGAACTGTGTGGAAAGCTGTCTGATGTTGTGAGAGTCATCCACACTCTTGGGCCCACATCCTGAGATTCTGACCCTGGGGTTCCCACGTGGTGACTTCGTGACCTTGCCCCCTGAAGTTTGCCCCTTCAAAGATGCCAGCTCCTCTCTGTGACTCCTGGTGGGCTCCCTGGAGCATGAGGCTGGGGTCTTAGGGCTCCTGGTTCCTCCCTGCAGATGGCTAGAACCTCTTGTTTGTACTTTGGAGTATTCCTTCAATTAATCCTGGGGGATTGCCCACCAGACACCAGGCAGGGCTGCCAGGGTCTCTGGACATGGCTCTCCAGTGGCCTGGGCACCTGTGTGTATTACAGGTCAACCAGGATCGCCTCGTGTGGTAAGAAAACTCATTCTTTCAGCAGCTGATGGGTGAGGGGTGGGGTTTTATAAACATAAGAAAGAGCAGCAGAGTTTAGCCAGGACCTGAGAGGAACAGGACTTAAGCATTTAAACCAAAGTCTTCAGGCCCCGACAATTCCCAGACACACTTTGCTCTGTGGGCATTGGTGCCCAGTTCACTGCCTAGTTCAAGAGCTCCATTCTCTGAAACAGTGTAATTTGTTTAGGATGTGAAAAACTCAGTTGGCCTGATATATTTTGCTGTCTCCTGAAAGGTGCAGGGTAATTTTAAAGATGAGGAAGTCTCGCTTTGCTTAGCCATAAAGTAAGGAAAACCTAAGGCAAAGGAGAAAAGGAAAACTATAACCATTTAAATGAAGAGTGACAAAGAATAGCAAGGAGAGAAAAGAAATCTTTCCTTGGTGATCAATACAAAGATATAGAGGAAAATGACAGAATGGGGAAAACTAGAGATCTCCTCAACAAAATCAGAGAAACCAAGGGAAAATTTCATGCAAAGACTGGCAAAATAGAGGACAGAAATGGCATGGACATAACCAAAGCAGAAGATATCAAGAATACATGGCAAGAATACACAGAAGAACTATACAAAAAAGATCTTCATGACCCAGATAATCACGATGGTGTGATTACTCACCTAGAGCCAGACATCCTAGAATCCGAAGTCAAGTGGGCCCTGAGAAGCATCACTATGAACACAGCTAGTGGAGGTGATGGAATTCTAGCTGAGCTATTTCAAATCCTAAAAGGTAATGCTGTGAAAGTGCTGCACTCAATATGCCAGCAAATTTGGAAAACTCAGCAGTGGCCACAGGACTGGAAAAGATCAATTTTCATTCCAATCCTAAAGAAAGGCAATGCCAAAGAATGTTCAAACTAATGTACAACTGCACTCATCTCACACACTAGCAAAGTAATGCTCAATATTCTCCAAGCCAGGCTTCAGCAATAAGTGAACCGTGAACTTCCAGATGTTCAAGCTGAAGTTAGAAAAGGCAGAGGAACCCATGATCAAATTGTGAACATCTGCTGGAATATAGAAAAAGCAAGAGAATTTCAGGAAAACATCTACCGCTGCTTTATTGATTATGTCAAAGACTTTGAGTATGTAGATCACAACAAACTGTGTAGAATTCTTCAAAGAGATGGGAGTTCCAGACTACCTTACCTGCCTCCTGAGAAATCTGTATGCAGGTCAAGAAGAATCAGTTAGAACTGGACATCAAACAACAGACTGTCTCCAAACTGGGAAAGAAGTGTATACGTCAAGGCTGTATATTGTCACCTGCTTCTTTAAATTCTACACAGAGTACATCATATGGAATTCCAGGCTGGATGGATCACAAGCTGGAATAAGATTGCTGGGGAAATATCAATAACATCAGATATGCAGATGTCACCACCATTATGGCAGAAAGTGAAGAGGAACTAAGTATCATTTTACTTAAAATCAAAGGGTAGAGTGACCAAGTTGGGTTTAATCTCAACATTCAAAAAACAAAGATCATGGCATCTGGTCCCATCACTTCATGGCAAATTGATATGGAATTAGTGACAGACTTTACTTTCTTGGGCTCCAAAATCACTGTGGTTTGCGACTGCAGCTGTGAAATTCAAAGACACTTGCTCCTTGGAAGAAATGCTATGACCAACCTACACAGTATATTAAAAGGCAGAGGCATAACTTTGTTTACAAAGGTCCATCTAGTCAAAGCTATGGTTTTTCCAGTAGTCGTGTATGGATGTGAGAGTTGGAATGTAAAGAAAGCTGAGAACCAAAGAACTGATGCTTTTGAACCATGATGTTGGAGAAGACTGTTGAGAGTCCCTTGGGCTGCAAGGAGATCCAACCAGTCCATCCTAAAGGCACTCAGTCCTGAATATTCATTGGAAGGACTAATGCTGAAGTTGAAGCTTCAGCACTTTCGCTATCTGATATGATGAGCTGACTCATTGAAAAAGACTCTGATGCTGAAAAAAATTGAAGGCAGGAAAAGAAGAAACAACAGAGGATGAGATGTTTGCATGATATCACTGACTCAATGGACATGACTTCAAGCAATCTCTGGGAGTTAGTGATGGATAGGAAAGGCTGGCATGCTGCAGTTCATGAGGTCACAAAGAGCTGGATGCGACTGAGAGACTGAACTGAACTGAAAATGCAGAAAATAATGCCATTACCACCCCCACAGCTATTGTATCAGCATCCATGAACTGAAGGAGAAAAACTAATGTGGAAGTAAATTTTAAAATAAATGAAGCACTGCAATTATGCAGTGCATTTCCATGATTACAAATAAATGTCCTCAAAGAGAAGAGCTATATTTTCAGATGATATTTCAGATGAGCAAAATGAAAGTCCAGGATACGCCTGCTATAGTGGAGCTCAACCAAAGCCCAGAGCCATTTACAAGGCACGCTTGAACTCTTTGTTCCTCAGACAGTAGATCAAGGGGTTGATGACTGGGGTGAGGACAGTGTACAAAACAGAGATGAGCTTGTTTGAATTCCATGTATCAATGGCCTGGGGGCGGACATACATGAAAAGCAAGGCTGTGTAGAAGATGGTGACCACGGTGAGGTGGGAGGCGCAGGTGGAGAAGGCTCTCCAGC
>ML663535.1:10185-21478 GCA_007570785.1 Antilocapra americana
AAAAAAAAAAAAAAAGAAACATGGTGTTAATGAAACCTTAGGTAAGTTTAGGAGTGAAGAGAGGTCACAAATCTGGTGTAGAATGGGCTATTCTATATGTGCATTGTGTTTACATTTGGTAAACAAGGATCACCAGTTGGCTTTCAAATTATAAAATAATGTTAATGAAGGCATTGTTAGTGTTAATAGTGGAGATTTATCTTACCATGTTTTGTGTTGTCTGCATACACTAGTCACGTACCGTCTAGAATTGCACAGTGTAGGTGTATACATTTAGTAGCTATTGTGTTATTTTTATCAATTTAGAATTCAAGAATTGTGAATTTGGAAAGACCGTTAGCTAACACCGCAAGTCCCCTGTGCATGAGTGAGATTCATTCTAAGAGCGCAATCCTGTTAAGCCCAGTTTGTTCATAAATCCAACAGAGTTAGCTCAAGCTCCCAATTAATGTTTCAGCTATGTAGTACCATACTGTAGTAGGTTTATAGTACTTTTCACACAAACAATACATAAAAGACGAACAAAAAATAAAACATTTTAAATCTTATAGTACCTTGAAAAGTATAGCAGTGCTTATTTGACTTACATGCGGAGCACATCATGTGAAATGCTGGACTGGATGAAACACAAGCTGGAATTAAGATTGCTGAGAGAATTACCAGTAACCTCAGACGTGCCAATGACACCACCCTTATGGCAAGAAAGCGAAGAGAAACTAGAGTTTATCTTTAGTTTATCTTCATCTTGATGAAGATGAAAGAGGAAAGTAAAAAAGCTGGCTTAAAACTCAGCATTCGAAAAACTAAGATCATGGCCTCTGGTTCCATCACTTCATGGCAAACAGATGGGGAAACAATGGAAACAGTGACAGACTATTTTCTTGGGCTCCAAAATCACTGTGGACGGTGACTGCAGCCATGAAATTAAAAGACGCTTGCTCCTTGGGAGAAAAGCTATGACAAACCTAGACAGCACATTAAAAAGCAGAGACATTGCCAACAATGGTCCATCTAGTCAAAGGTATGGTTTTTCCAGTAGTCGTGTCCATGTGAGAGTTGGACCATAAGGAAAGCTGAGCACTGAAGAATTGATGCTTTTGAACTGTGGTGTTGGAGAAGACTCTTGATCTTGAGAGTCCCTTGGACAGCAAGGAGATCCAACCGGTCAATCCTAAAGGAAATCAATGCGAATATTCATTGGAAGGACTGATGCTGCAGCTGAAGCTCCAGTAATTGACCACCTGATGTCAAAAGCTGACTCATTGGAAAAGACCCTGATGCTGGGAAAGATTGAAGGCGGGAGGAGAAGGGGACGACAGAGGATGAGATGGTTGGATGGCATCACTGACTTGATGGACGTGAGTTTAAGCAAGCTCTGGGAGATGGAAGGGCAGGGAAGCCTGGTGTGCTACAGTCTATGGGATTGTAAAGAGTCGGACATGACTGAGAAACTGAACAACAGCAAGACAACAACCGTACAGCAGCTGGCACACAGGGGTTAGCATCAGATGAACAGGCAAGAAGAGTTATTGACTGGCGGAGGGCGAGGAGGTGGGAGATGGCGTAGAGGTGAAGGGTCGTCAGCCATAGGAGACAGAAGGCAGGCCACAGTTCCTCTCATGCCTGATGCCGATGGAACACGCGTTTGCATCTCTGAAAGCTTGAAACTTGAAGGTTCATATGTAGTGGACTTACTGTGTTTAGACTGTGTTAGCTTACTTTAAAGAGGATTAAAACGAGGCTGGAGGAGTGCAGAAACTGGCGTAGACTAGCTGTTGGCTGGTCAGCAGGAGGTGAGACCCAGAGCCCGGATTTCCTGACGCTTGGGCTGGCATCAGTGTCTTTGCCCCAGGGCCACCCCAGGCTGGGCTGCTGGGATGGTCTGCTCCAGAATCCAGCCCCTCCTTGGGCTGGGCACCGAAGAGCGTGTGGATTGAGTGTCGTTACTTCTGGAAGGGGAGATAGGATCTCTCGGATAGGATTTCTTTGAAGGGTTTGGTTAACAGGGGTTAGATAGTGGTTCTGTGGTTTTAACTGATGGTCTATGATCAAAATATTATGCAGTCCCATTTTCTGTCCTCTCTTAGCACATCAATACCTACTTCTAAATTTTTCATTAGTGACTGCTGGACAATATGCAGTGTATGTTTGCAGCTAATCTAAGTTCCCTTCCAGCAACTAGGCATCCAGGTGTCCCTCATGCCCCCTGCCCACCCCTTCTAACACTGCTGCCCTTCACTGCCTGCACCCCAGGACTGTAATTGCCTGATGTGTCCTTACTGTGATGACTTCTGACAAACACTTGTCTGTGACGTGAATTAAGAATACAGACAACATTATTTTACTCGTCTTTGTTTATCCCTTCTCCGACACTCTGCCTCTCTGTAAGTAGAGCTGTGAGTGGCTCCTGACCTCTGCTGTGCTCCTCAGGTGAGAGAGGAAGGCGGGGCCGGCTGGACAGTGATCTAGGGTGGATGGGTCTTTCCCCCCCAGTAGACCTTTGTGATGGCGAGCACCCCGGGTATCTTTACAAAATGGCTCTTTACCCTTTCTCTCTGCCAGAAACAGGAGGATTTTTCTTGGCTGTTCACCTGAGAATCTGGGGGTGTTCCTAGAGGTTTAGCGTGACTGTGTGGCATCCCCCCAAGACTGTGGCCCCAGGAATCTCTCCAGCGTGTCCACCTATAACCCCAGCACCAACACCACCATTCCCAAGCCCCCGCCAGTTACGGCTGCCCTGCTTCTGTTTCAGGCAAGATCTCGCCGTGACTTTCTGACTCTTCTGTCTCCAGTTTTCTGGGCAGTGGTTTGCCCTGTGACCTCAGTTTCTGATGGATCCAAGGAAGGGAACTGATTTTCCGTTGAGTAAACTTTTTCCTTGTTGACAGGAGGAGCAACTTCTAAGCTCTTTACACATTGGAATAATAACAATGACTGGATTTTTGTTAACATCCTTTATAACAGTTGGACATTAAGGAAGGAATTGTTTTAAAGTCCTTTATCTTTGTCTGTTGCTTCATACATTTAGATAAGTTTCCTATTAAAATATTTTATAAGCATTTGAAACAAGGAAGTTTTTTTTAGGATATTCTGAATATTACCATTTTTATATTATATATATATATATTTTTTTTTTTTGCAAAAAAAGGGGATTAATGTTATTTTTCTATAGAATACTAGCCAGTGAAGTTGAACCAGTGAAGTTGCTCAGTCGTGTCCAACTCTTTGGGATCCCATGGACTGTAGCCTACCAGGCTCCTTCATCCATGGAATTTTCCAAGCAAGAATACTGGAGTGACTAGCCATTTCTTTCTCCGGGGGATCTTCCTGACCCAGGGATCGAACCCAGGTCTCCCACATTGTAGGCAAACATTTTACCGTTTGAGCCTGATTCTGGAAATATCACTTAAGAATGTAATTCTGCACAGGAAGGCTTTGAGCACAAAGATGTGTATTATTGTAATATATGCACAGTGTCTGTTGAGGTTATCATCTAAACCATTTGTCATGTACCTTGCACTGTTCACTGTGTAAATTACCTTGTGACGGGGTGACATTCTGTCTGCCCAGCCAGGTCTGTAGCTCCTGGGGTACAAGGATGCTGCGTTATGTTTCTCTAAATGCAGCACCCCCATGAAATGTGGCACACTTGTGGTTTTTAGTCAGCACGGATCAGCATGCTGGGCACTGGGCAATGACATGATGAGCAGGAAGAAGTGGTCCGAGCAGTGGGGTCTGGGTTCCAATGTAGAAGACATTGGCACACCGTGCGGGCGGTTTCCGTTGAGCTGAGATAGGCACTCTGAAGGACAATACCACTTGCGGTGTTGTGCAGCGCAGGGCGACTTGGCTGTCGTAGGTGCAGGATCAGTTGGTTTATGCCGAGCAAGCTGTATCTGAGGATGTTTTTGCTTGTGGAGGAGGCACGATTTTCAAGTTCATCCACGATGCAGATGACATTTTTTGGAAACAAAGCCCCGCCCCCTCCCCCCCCCCCCCCGGGTGCTGTTGTCAGCCGCCTTGATGTCGCCGAGGCGCTGCTGTGGAGCTTGCCCTTCACTTTGTAAATCCCGCCAGGATCCGTCAGGGTCTCGCTGCTGGCTCGGTGTGGTTTCTCTCAGTGTTTTAGGGACTGTGGTTGGATCCCATTTATGCTTCCAAAACACCAGGGTCCTGATAAGGCACCCCTGGAAGCAGAAGTGAGCACTCGGCCCAGGTGTTACTGAACGCGGTCACGGCCCCGTGGTGTGTGCTGTGGCTCCTGTTATTTGTGCTTCACTGCGCGTACCCCAGACTGAAGAAATGCACATCTGGAGACCTCGAAAAGTCAAAAGAAAAAATCATGACATTCTACTTGATTATATTTGTGATTTTCAAAATTGTGCATAAAAATTGACATGACTGTTCTGCATTTTGACTGTGAACCTTCGATGTTTCTTACACCAGTGAACAGACTTGCTGAAAGAGTTTATGAAAGCTGGGGAGCAGTTGCTGGAGGGGGCAGGTGGTCTCTTGATGCTGAGATGGTGATGGGAAGACCTGTTCCCTCTGGGGTGTAGCCTGTGTCTGGGTTGCAGAGTCTCTCCGGACCAGGTGTCCCCCATCCCGGCCCCTGCTGTGCAGGGGCACCCCTGTCATGGTACCCACACAGGGATCAGCTGTGACTGCCTACCCTGTAACTCACTGGATTGAAACCTCTCAGTGGGGGAGTCACGTCTTCCTCGTGACTTCCCCTTGTATCTCAGCATAACACCAGTGACCTGGCGGGTCTCCAGAAATATTTGTTGCATAAATCAAATAGTGTTTAACAGCTCTATATGCCCCCTGTATATTCAGCAATAAGAATCAGGCGATTCAGCAGCAGCTGAAGAGGTGAGGGCTCTGATGAGTGAACGGCTGCTAGGCTTTGCAGAATCTCAGGATGCGAAGAACAACCTTCCAAGTCTGTCCAAGGAGCAGAGCTGGATCTTCACAAGCCTCTCTTTATTAAAACTACTTACAAAGCCAAGTTCAGGGCTGACTACCCCTACCTTCCATAAGGAGCCAAGCACACACCACTGTCACCGTGGACCTGTCCTCCCACGAAGCGAGAGCAGAGCGCTTTTCACAAGTAAACAGCCAACAGCCGGGACTCGGGCCCCTCCAGTCCCGGGAAGTAAGGGCTCACTAGCTTGCTCTGACTGACGGCTTCCGCACCCTCCACTTTGTCTCTTCCTGCTCCTTGTCACTTTTCCCCAGTTCCTTCAGAAGTTCGTTTCCCTGTCCCTACAGGTATCACACATATCAGCTCTCACTGGCTTGGACGCCAGAAGTTTCACACGTTACAAATCAAACGCTCAGGGCCGCACAGATCCGCCAACATGGTTTCACCGCCTCACCCTCAACTGTGTTCAGGCTCCTTGTCCATGAAGCAGGCTTGGACCACAAGCAGGCACATTTAGCTTCCTCTCTGAAATCTTGCTGAGCTTACCATCTGCATATACTTGGGATCTCACTAAGTACAGAGCCGTAAGATTGCATCACTGTCTCCTGTATTTTATTTTGTCTCCGCCAATGAAATGGTTAAGCTAAAGTTTATGTTTTCATTATTCTTATTGCAAGGAGATCAAACCAGTCAACCCTAAAGGAAATCAGTCCTGAATATTCATTGGAAGGACTGATGCTGAAGCTGAAATTCCCATACTTTGGCCACCTGATGCAAAGAACTGACTCATTGGAAAAGACCCTGATGCTGGGAAAGACCAAAGGCGCGATATGGGGACGACAGAGGATGAGATGGCTGGATGGCATCACCAACTCGATGGACATGAGTTGGAGCAAGCTCTGGGAGTTGGTGATGGACAGGGAGGCCTGGCATGCTGCAGTCCGTGAGATCGGAAAGAGTCGGACACAACTGAGCAACTGAACTGAACTGATTCTTATTGCTGAGTAAGAGGCCTGTTCAGTCATTTCTGACTCTTCAACCCGACAGACTGGCCCACCGGACTCCTGTGTCCATGGATTACCCTGGCAACAGTACTGGAGTGGGTTACCTTTTCCTTCTGCAGCGACTCTTCCCGACCCAGGGTTGAACCCGCATCTCCTGTATCTCCCGTGTTGGCAGGCGGCTTCTTTATCACTGAGCCACCTGGGAGTCTGCCTCCCTGATCACACAGCTGCTTCTCTCTCTTTTTCTTTTAATCTGAGGTTTCGATGTTTTTCATGTTCCTTTAATTGTTTTCTTTCTCCCTTACAATGTGACTTCTTGTGTATGTTCTAAATTGTCTAGAATTGAACCCTGTGAAAAGACTGTTTGATAAAAAATGAAATGAACAGGACTTCCCCAGTGGTGTAGCGGATAAGAATCTGCCTGCCAGTGTTCAGTCCCTGGTCTGGGAGGATCCCACATGCCTCGGAGAGCTAAGCCTGCGCACCACAATTGCTGAAGCCCGTGTGCCTCCAGCCTGTGCTCCGCAGCAGGGAAGGGCCCTGCATGAGCAGCCCGAGCACCGAAGCAGAGCAGCCCCTGCCTGCAGCAGCCAGAGCTCCCTAGGGTGGCATGGCCAAAATAAGTGAAATGGAAAAAAGAACTGACCGTCTTAACCATGAGATAAACAAAGACCCCAAAATGAAACACTTGAACGCCTCCTCTGTTTCTTAGCACTCTGCGGCTTTAACACCGTTTCCTTTCTCGAGACCTAAGCAGCTGTGTGAAACTTCCCCAACAGCACGGCTGATCATTACAGCCACACTGAGTAGTGGTTTTATACTCCGATAGGTTCCTTGATAGTAATTACATTGAACGTGCCACGTAATTCGATGTTTATTTGCCAGGCAACTTTGGTATTTCATCGAAATGATGTGACTTACACAGCAAAGGTAATTATCTTATGATTATGAGGCTTTGACCCTGAACTGGGCCTTGATAATTACTTGCAGTTTCTGATGTAATTAAATCATGAGCCAGATCTTGCCTGGCCGGCAGGCAACTAACAGCAGACACATAAGGACCGAACCGCAGGGGCACAGTGATAAAACCCCGCACGCGGGCTCTGGTGCAGCCGCCTGTGAACAGAGCTACTCCTGTGACCCTCGCTGACCGCCGAGCCGTGGCCGGTGGCCACTCTGCTGCATACTCTGAGTGTTCTGAATCTGCCCATGTCTGTTTGGCGCTCATGGAAGGTTGGCAGCACGTGAGGGAGGGGCCTTAGCTGCGGACCTGACATCCAGACAAGACCCTCACTCATGTCTCCTCATGGATCACTCAGGACTGGGGACATGACCCCGCTTTGGATAGTGACACTTAGAATTTGCTGGGGGCTGCGGGGCAAGCTCTTTCTCTCCTAAGAGTGAAGGAAAATCTCGCCTTCTGTGGTGGCATCCTCCAAAGGGGGCAGTACGGAGCCAGGGGCACTGTGGGGACCTTACAACCGCGAGACAGGCAGCCTGAAGCCAAGCTCGGGGGTGCCCGCCTCGGGGGACGGGGGTTTGTTGGGTCCTGATGCTGTCACTGGGCCCTTGGATGGACCTTCGGAGCCCAGGTGACTGGCAGGCTGAGTTTTCTGATCCGTGGAGGCGAAGGCACAGTCGCTGATGCTGGTGATGTGTGGCCGTTTCTCCAGCAGCTTCCCATGGTAGAAATGTCCCCCCTGTTCTCCAGCCTCCTGTTGCCTCCCTGCCTGCTGAGTGATTTCCAGCCAGTCCCACCTCACCTGAACTGTGAGTGGAAAGAGATCCACAATGTTGGAAACCGTCAAATCAAGTGACCTTGGAAGGACACTTTAAGAGAGGCAGTCGTGGTGAATTCCAGCAGGTGCGCCGGGCAGAGCGGGCGTGTAGGTGTGTACGTGTGTGTGCTGGTGTGTGTGTGGAGCTGGGCACTCATGGTGGCCATCCGACTGGGCCTTTCCTGTTCCATTATGCACCCAGAACTTCTGGTTTAAAAGCTTCACAGTGGGCCAGAAAACGTTGTAAACATCAGGATTTTCTTCAGGAAATTCCTTCCTCACCTTTAACGATATATTATATGCTCTATTTTGTTAGCTCCCAGTTTGCTGTGGGGCAGACTTGATTTTTTTTTTTTTATTAAGAGGTGGATGAAACTGGAGCCTATTATACAGAGTGAAGTAAAGCCGGAAAGAAAAACAGCAATACAGTATATTAACACATATATATGGAATTTAGAAAATGGTAACAATAACCCTGTATGCGAGACAGCAAAAGAGACGCAGATGTATAGAACAGTCTTTCGGACTCTATGGGAGAGGGCAAGGGCGGGATGATATGGGAGAACGGCATTGAAGCATGTAAATTATATGTGAAATCAATCGCCAGCCCAGGTTTGATGCATGATACAGGGTTGCTCAGGGCTGGTGCACCGGGATGACCCAGAGGGATGGAATCGGGAGGGAGGTGGGAGGGGGGTTCTGGAAGGGGAACACATGTACACTCATGGCGGATTCATGTCAATGTATGGCAAAACCAACATGATATTGTAAAGTAAAAAAAATAATAATTTATACAAAAAAAGAGAAAGTTTGGCCTTTTTCACATTTTTAATATGTCTTCATTTTAAACCTTGATTCAGCTAGCAGCTTCATAGACATCTTGTTTGTATTTTCTGGTCTTTCTAATTGTTTGCGCTGCAGCAGTCTTGACACCCCCCTCCACCCAGCATCCACATGTTTGTAATTACTTATGGTTAGTTTATGTTTCTAAATTTAAGAAAACACTTATGGTGGCCCATCTATTTGATTAGGTATATCCTTGTGATTATAATATTGCTTCAGAGATTAATTTACAAAACATACAATTGACACTTTTAATTAATAGCCTGCCATGGAGCAGAGTTCAGTGATATGACCTAGTGGTCCAGACCTACAGTTTATGAACTATTAGCTAGCCATTAACTCATCTGCTCACACGACCTGTTGATCCATCAGCTGATGAAGAGTAGAGACCTGAATGATCCTAAAAGATATTTTACAGAACTTTCAAAAAATTTCCAGGAAAAAGTTGATCCTTGGATGAAAAAGAGTAGAAAAACAGTTCATCAGTTTCCAAGGCGTTTCCTGCCCTCCACCACAAAACGGGCATGTGGGCATTTGAGTAGCTCTGTGCTTAAAAAATTATTTCCCTAAGAGCACTGCTGAAGTGACAGGACTATTTTTAATTCTTAAAAAAAGAAGGGGGAATCAAAACTGATTTTTGCAAATCTTTGGAGTGCGTGATATGAGGCATCAATTTTAATTTGGCTTCATTTACTAAGTGCTTCATTACCTCATCCTTTGGTTTTAACTATGGATTTTCTATAAATCTTTGTACTGCTAAACATGATAAACTGCTTAACACACCGCAGAACAAGGCAGTGCTTATTAGCACTTGAGAAGTTATTGATTGCTTGTCTTGATTAATCTTTTATGGGTCTCTGCTGTATTATTTCCAGAGAAAAGGCCCACTTCTACTGCAGTGGGCCTCATTCATACTTTCTACTTCAATTACAAGATTTTTTCTCCCCATAGCTATTAGTCTAGTTATGACTTTGCCAGCACAAATTCTTTTGGTCTCTATTTGTCAATAGTGAGCAATTAAACATTAAATAGGTTTTCTGTTATGTGTCAGCCTAGATGGGAGGGCGGGTGCTTTGGGGAGGAATGGATACGTGGCTGTACCAAAACAAAACAAAAAGTTAAAAAAAGTTAAGTTGATTTTCAAGGTGGGCCAATAAGATGAAAAGTGGGGCCCTGATGTGTTTTATACACTTTAAAGCAAATTGCGATTTTAATTCATGTTTTAAAATGAAGTTTCCTTTCCTCCATTATGTAAACCTAAAATATAGATACCCTTCTGCCTGTGTGCACCTTCTCAGTGTGTAAGCTGAGAAACCAGGAGTTCTTAAGTGGACAGCCACTGGTACGTTCATCCTGATGTTCACTACCAGTCGGGCCTGGAAGCTTCTGAAGCAGGAAGATCTCGTTTTGTGGGACTGAGTTGAGGGTGAGGAGGCGCCGGGCATGCGGTGCAGGGTCCCTGGTGCATAGCGGCCGGGGGTGTGGGTGCAGGACCCCAGGTGGGGCAGGGCAGCCTGGGGACACTGCTTGAAGCCACTCCTGCAGAGCTCCTGTCCTCAGACCACAGGGGGGCTGATGCGCCCCCACTTCCGGGTCACCATCGCCTTAGGAACAGCTGGAGCCCGGACGTATTAGCCTCCCACCCAGGGCAGGGGTATCATTCCTCAGAGCAAAGTATCCTCCGCGTTTCTGAACAAGGCTGTCCCCTGAGTCCCTCTCAGCTGACTAAGATCGAGTCAACCACATGCAACACACATGTTTATTTGTTGCAGCCTCAGAGCTGCCTAGTCAGTCAGTTGACACCGTAGGCAGGGACGCTGTGGCCAGAGGTGGAGAAGGACAGAGGGACCCTGCTGGGGAGGAGGCCGAGCCCAGAGCGACGGAGCTGCAGAACCTGCCGGGGTCCCTTCGTTCTGGTGCTCAGTACAGGCTGGTGGAGGTCTCACAGGGCTGTGACTGCGGATCGGCAGGCTTGTGGAGCAGACACTCAGTGTCAGTGTCATGTCCGGTTCCTTCTGTGCTCTTGTTCCCAGTGCCCATGAAACCACATACGCTCCAGAAGGGTCATTGCAAGGAAAACGTTTAGGCGCCGTGTTTACTGACTGCCGTGTGGTGTCCTGGGTCTGAGACGGCTTCTGTCTCTGTCATCCTTGACCCACCCGGGCGAGGCGGGACGTGGCTGCTCCCTCATCCCGAGGAACGGCGAGCCGCCTTGGCAGAGGGATCTTAGGTTGGAAATGCAAGTCGCTGTGTGTTCACAGTTCAGCTCGAGAGGCGTGTTCTCACCTGACTTTAGTTTTCTTGATCTCCTTGAGGTTGTGAGTTCTGGGACCGAGGTGCCATGTTTCAGTGAATGTGTGGATTAACTGAGAGTTAACCAGTAAGGATCATTCATTTTTAACTTTTAACTGAAATCAGAAAATTGGCTTCTTCCTTTACCAGCTTTCTAAACTCAGGCAAATCACTTAATCTCCTTTGTTCATCCTGCTAATGTGTGCCTCTGAATGTTCTTGCAAGGATTACAGTAGGAGAAGTATACCCCCTACACAGGAGATGCTCAGAGAGAGAAGTCTGCCCCCACAGGAGACGCTCAGAGAGAGAAGTGTGCGCCCCCACAGGAGACACTCAGAGAAGTGTGCTCCACACACAGGAGACACTCTAGAGAGAGAAGCGTGTCCCACAGGAGACGCTCAGAAAGAGAAGTGTGCCCCCACAGGAGACGCTCAGAGAGAGAAGTGTGCCCC
>SRVM01034860.1:0-18914 GCA_007570785.1 Antilocapra americana
CCTCTAAAGTCAGCATTATGGCCTTCATACAGCTTGCAGAAATTCACTCTGTGCCCAGAAAACCTTTTAGTACTTTCACTTTCACTTTTCATGGTGAAATAAAAACATCACTTATCTCTTAAAATTGCTACAAAAATTTGGAGAAAATTACAGGTTCATAGATTTAAAACATTCTTTAGAATCTGACAAAAAAACATACAATTTAGCTTTTGTATATCTTTTATACATTTTTATTAGGCAATATACTTGGTGATGCTAGTGGTAAAGAACCCACCTATCAATGTAAGAGATGCAAGAGACACAGGTTCAGTCCTTGAGTCAGGAAGATTCCCTGGAGAAGGAAATGGCAAACCACTCCAATATTCTTTCCTGGGAAATCCCATGGACAGAGGGCCTAGTGGCTGCAGTCCATGGGGTTGCAAAGAGTCGGAAACAACTGAACAGCAAAAGTATTATATATAGAGAGAAGGACACTTAAATGCACAGCTGAAATAAATTATTTTAAAGCAAAGATTACTACTCAGATTTTTAACTCTTTTTATTTTAAATTTTTCCTTGCTTTTTAGAATTCCCCCTTTTTTTAAATCATCTCCAATGCTGCTAAAAATTTTAAGCTTTCCTTTTATTTCCTTGAATCTACTAAGACAAGTTATTTTTAAATCTTTAATAATTTTGTATAGTCTCATTTCTATCAGCTTGTGTCACAGTGTTCTAGGAAAATTTTAAATCATGTAATGGACATTGTATTCCTAGAAATAATTTTAAGCCTCCAATGATACTATCTTCTTACAGAAAGGATTTATTTTGTTGCTTACCTCAGGCACCCTGAAGCACCAGAAATCATCTTACTCACCTTACAAGGATTGAGCTTTTCTGAACCACACAAGTGACTCCAAGCTCTCCAGTCTTCCTTCCTGCGAAGTGTGTGGCCATTCAGGGTTCAAACTTAAAGCACAAAGTGGGATTTTCTGACAGACCCTAGACTCCAACTTCTGTCCTCTTAGCCCTGTGAGTCTGTCAAGCCAGGCTCCAACAGTATGTGAACCGTGAAATTCCAGATGTTCAAGCTGGTTTTAGAAAAGGCAGAGGAACCAGAGATCAAATTGCCAACATCTGCTGGATCATCAAAAAAGCAAGAGAGTTCCAGAAAAATATCTGGAACTACTTCTGCTTTATTGATTATACCAAAGCCTTTCACTGTGAGATCACAACAAACTGTGAAAAATTCTTCAAGAGATGGGAATACCAGACCACCTGACCTGCCTCTTTAGAAATCTGTATGCAAGTCAGGAAGCAACACTTAGAACTGGACATGGAACAACAGACTGGTTCCAAATAGGAAAAGGAGTATGTCAAGGGTGTATACTGTCACCCTGCTTATTTAACTTATATGCAGAGTACATCATGAGAAATGCTGGGCTGGAGGAAGCACAAGCTGGAATCAAGATTGCTGGGAGAAATATCAATAACCTCAGATATGCAGATGACACCACCCTTATGGCAGAAAGCAAAGAACTAAAGAGCCTCTTGATGAGAGTGAAAGAGGAGAGTGAAAAAGTTGACTTAAAACTCAACATTCAGAAAACTAAGATCGTGGCCTCTGGTCCCATTACTTCATGGCAAATAGTTGGGGAAACAGTGGAAACAGTAACACACTTTATTTGGGGGGGGCTCCAAAATTACTGCAGATGGTGACTAAAGCCATGAAATTAAAAGACGCTTGCTCCTTGGGAGAAAAGTTATGACCAATCTAGACAGTATAAAAAGCAGAGACATTACTTTGCCAACAAAGGTCCATATAGTCAAAGCTGTGGTTTTTCCAGTAGTCATGTATGGATGTGAGAGTTGGACTATAAAGAAAGCTGAGCACCAAAGAATTGATGCTTTTGAACTGTGGTTTTGGAGAAGATTCTTGAGAGTCCCTTGGACTGCAAGGAGATCCAACCAGTCCATCCTAAAGGAGATCAGTCCTGGGTGTTCATTGGAAGGACTGATGCTGAAGCTGAAACTCCAATACTTTAGCCACCTGATGTGAAGAACTGACTCACTTGAAAGACCCCGATGCTGGGAAAGGTTGAGGGCAGGAGGAAAAGGGGATGACAGCCAATAAGATGGTTGGATGGCATCACCGACTCAACAGACATAAGTTTGAGTAAATTCTGAGAGTTGGCAATGGACAGGGAGGCCTGGCGTGCTGCAGTCCGTGGGGTCGCAAAAAGTCGGACATGACTGAGTGACTGCACTGACTGATTTTGATCATCTCTTCAATAATGTGCAAATGTAAAGCAACCTTAATGCTGCCCTCATCTCTCTGAGTATTTATCTTCACCCAGTTCTTTGCTCCACAATCCTTCTACACATCTGTACCCTAAAGTAAAAAATGTTGTCCAGTTATGCTTATTATTTTTGTTGAGAATGGTGGTTAGAATTACCTCAAATGCTACTACCAGAAGTGCCGGTTTATCCCTTATTCATACTTTTTAATTACTCACAATAAGTTGACCCAGTTACTGAACAGAACTACTGCTTTATGTACACCTTTCCTACAATACTCATCAGTTCCAAACTAGTATTATAATGGTTTTTTTAATATTGATATTTCTCTCTCTTCCTTTATTAGATTTTTAAGCTCTTCTAGGGCAGAATCCATAATCATGTCTGATTCAACTATGGATTACCTCCATATCCTGCATCTTATTCACATTAACCTTGCAGAAATTGTTAAGTGAATGAATAAACCCAGATGCTCTTGTTTGCATAAACTGGACACTTCTGAAATAAAACCTCTAAATTATCCTAAACTATATAATGAGAAATCTCAGCAGAAATAAGAAGTAGGCTATAATCCCAAGTATCAATTGTGATTTGCATTAACAAGTTCCTCCAGAACTTGTATGATAAGCAATTGCATACCTGCAGAAATAAACATGAGTATTAGGACATAACAAATGAAAGCTTGCATACCCCAGGCTGCAGTTTCAATATTGATCTGTATATTTCATTATTAGCACACGTGACTCAAATTGTGTAGCTGTCACTCTCATTAAAATTCATACACTCCCTCTGGAATTCACGTCAGCCATCTGGCCAAATACTGGCTTCTTACATTTGAAACTCAATTGCATTGAAGTCACTGAATCTCTCAATCAATTACAAAGGATCTGAGCTCTTAGAGTTTACATTGATTGGCCACCATTTTCCTAATGGAGTCATAGCCTCTGTAATTACCTATTTGACAGAAGAGGTGCCTGCTTTCTGGAGGCTATATATCCTAGCTCTTCATTTACCTAAAATGTTAGTTGGCAGCCCTCATAAGAGCATCAGCTACAAAATGTGATTAGAGTTAATGTAAGTGTAACAGAATGACGTCCTCATCTCATCTCCACTTACTGCATATGGTTGCCACATATTACCCTTTTACATGGGTTGCACTTTTAGAGTAACTTCAATGTGCATTTTTATGTTCTAATTCATTAAGACCCAAAATTTATGCATTTGAAAATACTTTCCTATGTATAGCCATACTCAAAAAGCATTGTTTAATTTGAAAACATCTCTTTTCCAAATAAAGAAAAACTTCTGACTGTCAGAACATGAAGTGTATTTAACAGGCACCAGGAAAATAATTAAGGACCCCTTCTTAAATATACTGCAAGAATTAAAAAAAAGAGCTGTTAGATTCAGACACAATTCAGATTAAACCACAGATTATCTGCATGACATATGTTAAATTTTTCAATCCTTCAGAGCCTCTTTTCATTTATAACATTAAGAGATTAATACCACTTTTAATAATCATTATATTGTTATAATAGTTTATTATAATAGCTTTTAGAGTTGAAATAGCAAAAATAGAGCTCCCTAATACGTAGAAAATTGAATATTTGTATGAGTCAGGTTTGCTTAAATAAAGAAGCTATGACTATCTTGAAATCTCAGTGGTTTGTGACAGAATGTTTCCCTCTTACTCAGAAATCTTCATGTTATCTGTGGCTCTGCCAAATCAGTTTGAGCCCACTTGTCCAGTTCAACTGCACTTGGCTCCTACATGTAGCAGTTTAGGTTCAGATTTGCTCTGTAAGGCTTTCTTTCTGGGAAAAAAGTCTTCCTTTGCAGGATGAAAGAACATTTCTGGCATGCTCTTCTCATTGTGGATAGCAGAAGTATGAGAAAGCTGGAAGAAATTTGCTCACACCTCACACACTATGACCTCTGCACACTTTTTACTGCTCATAGTGAGCCACGTGGGCAACCCCAAAGTCAGCGTGGCAAGAAAGCATGTCCTGTTACAGGGAATTCCATCCCAAGGAGGAAAAAAAGGAACAACTATGAATGAATGCTCACTACCACACAAATCGGTTCATGGTACCGTAAGTCTGCTACATACGAACCTTCAAGGTACAAACTTTCAAAGATGGGAACATGTGTTCCATCAAAGTCAGGCATGAGAGAAACTGCAGCTCGCCCCCTGTCTCCTTTTGCTGACAGTCCTCCAGCTCTACCATCTCCCACCTCCTCTCCCTCCTCCAGTCAGTAACTCTTCCTGCCTGTTCTCAATGCCAGACCCAGTATGCCGGCTGTTGGACTGTACTACTCTACTGTACTTTTCAAGGTACTGTACTATAAGATTTAAAATGTTTTATTTTTTGTGTTTTTTAATGTATTATTTGTGTGAAAAGTATTACAAACCTATTACAGTACAGTACTACAAGTCCATTGTGCTGGTTGGGTGCCCAGGTTAACTCTGTCAGACTTACGCACAAAGTGAACTTATGAATACTCTGGGAATGGAGGTCATTCGTATGTAGGGGACTACCTGTGGTATCAATGATTAGCTATTGTAGGACACTGTGTTGGTTCTGTCTCTGAAAACATCCTGAGATCTGACCGAGGAAGTAATAGCGAGGATGTGACTGGATGAACTGGACACAGGCAATCTGAGGCTCTTCTCCTCCTTCCCTGTCCTTGGAATATACATTCTGCCCATCATTCCATGAATGCTAAGTCACTTCCGTTGTGTCCGACTCTGTGAGACCCTATGGACCCCAGGCTCCTCTGTCCATGGGATTCTCCAGGCAAGAATACTGGAGTGGGTTGTTGTGCCCTCCTCCAGAGGATCTTCCCAACCCAGGGATCGAACCCACGTCTCTTATGTCTACCTTCATTAGCAGGCGGATTCTTTATCACTAACGCCACCTGGGAAGCTCATCCTTCTCTAGCCAGAGTCATCACAGGGATGCAACCTCCAGGGAATGAACCCTGTTAAGGCCTCTACAGAAACTTCTAAGGTTCTGGCGGGCAGGTTCATAGATCTGCCTGTTTTGAGGCTGCCCAAGACAAGCCTCATGCATAAGTTTCCCTGCTTATTAGAACCATCACCTACCAATCTGAAGTGGTCTGCCCCTTTCTTCCATTTCTCCTTGCCCTCTGGGTACAGGGCCCAGTTTCAGATTTTACCCAGGGGATGCCCAAGAGTGTGAACCAATAAAATTTCATAGCAAAGTATAAAGACATTTTCTTAGTTACCTCCAAGACATGAAGTCTTCTTCAGAGAAAGCTTTTATTAGATGATTTGAAGGTACTATGGCTATGCATGCAATAGGCAGTAACTGAAGAAAGCAGTGCTATACTACTTGATACTTTCCCTCATACTCTAAAAAGTAAAATGTATACATATTTTTACACTCTACCCATAATAAAAGATGTGCATGTTAAGTCACCTCAGTCGTGTCCAACTCTATGCAACCCTATGGACTGCTAGGCTTCTCTGTCCATGGGAATCTCCAGGTAAGAATACTGGAGTGGGTTACCATGCTATCCTCCAAGGGATCTTCCTGACCTAGGGATCAAACCTGTGTCTCTTATGTCTACCTGCTTTGGCAGGAGGGTTCTTTACCACTAGTGCCACCTTGGAAACCTATAATAAAAGGTACATGAATAAATATCAACAAAAACAGTATATATAGTACTTGGCTCCACTTGCTATTTGTAAACCACAACAATCCTATTAATTTAGGAGGCAAAATAATGCTTCCTAAGATATAATTAGGGCCTTCTTCACAAATTCAGGAGTCAAAGTCTTTGGCCATCCCTGCCTCTCTGCTCAGGAGCTGCCCTCCAACATTTTATAGTCTCTGGTCCAGTGTTCTGAAGTGAACTTAACTTTTATCCCTCCCTCACTTCTTTTCAGACTTTTACTTCTAGTTAAAATATGGTTATCATTAGTTTTAATACCCTTCTGAAAATTACCTTTTGGCCAACTCTTCTAGTCTCTTTAAGACTAGAAGACTCTAGTGCTTTTTCTCCCCAATTTAAATTATTTGCTCTATCCAGATATCAAAGTTCTTGAGACTTTTCTCTCCCCCTTACCTTTTGAGGCACTCTGTACTGCCTAACCAGTGATATGTCTGTGACAGCTTGGTTTTCTACCCTCCTACCTAACACCACCAGGAGTATAGAATCAGGAGGCCATGTTAGAACTCTGCATACTACATCAGTTTAAAAAAATCATTTTCAGAGCAGAGATAATGTAGCAAAATGTGTTTATTTTCCCCACAGAACTACAGATTTATAATTTTTCAATTGGAAAAAACCTTAATGTTTATCCAGACCAACACCCTAACCAATGCAGGTGCTTTTCTATAGATCACAGTTCATCTGGTCTCTGTTTCAACATTTATACTGATAAGAAGACTCACTTGTTTATGAATCGGGACATTAAGATTTTAAAATTTTGTACTTAATTTTAAAAATGCTACTGAATCTTTATTTCTGTAACTTATTGAGGTCTTCCCTCTAGAAAAATATGGAATCAAAAATAATTTTTTAACATGAAAGATTTTTAAACTTAACTATCAACCACCATTCTTTCCCCAAAGAGGGATAATCTAAGTGCACTTTACTCCAGACTAAATATTCTAGTTTTCATATGATATCATTTCCACATCTTTTACCATCTTGGTCACCTATCTGAATTTACTCCCTCTTATTAAAAAAAAATATCTTAAAAACCTAGTTCTTACACCTTGACCAAGCATATTATATTAGGAAGAGTAATTCAGTGTATAAATCAGAGTAGTTCATCATTAAATCTGTAAATGTTATGTATAATACAAGAAAGCTAAATGAAATAAATCACATGACTTCTTCAATAGATTCAAAAAATACATTTGATAACTTTTGTCTTTTCAATAAATGTATGAGAAATAGAATAGATTAGAGCAGTATAGGGGAAGTTGTTCAGCCGTGGCTGACTCTGTGACCTCATGGATTGTAGCCCACCAGTTCATCTGTCAATGGGATTCTCTAGGCAAGAATACCAGAGTGGGTTGCCATTCCCTTCTCCAGGGTATTTAATGTATCTTTAACTGTTAAGGAATATTTTTGCCTAAAACAAAACCAACTCAGTGATAAAATATTATCTACATACTCAGCATTAAAAAAAAATTCATTTGAAGCAATAAAAAAATTAACTATTAATACACAAAGCAAAATGAATGAACAGCAAAATTATTATACTAACTGAAAGAAAGTGGACAAAAATGGGTATATACTATATAATTTAATTTCTATAAAATTCTAGAAAATTCAAATAATCTGTAGTAAAAGAAGCAGACAGGTGACTACCTGGGAACAGAGAAGGAAGGGAGAAAAGAAGGCAAGTAGGAAAAAGAGCTCCAGCAATGGTTTCATGAATTTATAAATTATCAAAATTTTATGAAATTGTACACTTTAAATATGTATAGTTTACATTGTCATATGTCAATTATACCTCAATGGAATTGTTTTAAAAATCACACAATTAACAGATGTACCCAAATGTCATACAGAAACAGAGAGAAGACTGCACACAATAACAGTAGAATTCACATCCCATTCAAGTTCCCATGGAATATTTACCATATCAACCCACAAAGAAGCCTTATAGAAAGCCTCAACAAGGCTCAAAGAGTTAATTACTCAATATATTTATTCTCTGATCACAGTGAAATTAGCTAAACTAAAAAAAGACAACTATAAAACCCTAATTCCTTGAAACTTAAGACAATATTTCTTATACAACGGATCAGAGAATAAATAACAATGAAATTAGAAAATATTTTGAACTGAATAATAATGAAGATGGAACAGATCAATATTTGGGAGAATGCAGCTAAAGTAGTGTTTAAAGGAAAACATATAGCTTTAAAATCTGTATAGTAGAAAGGAAGAGAGTCTAAAACATAATCTAAGAATATATCACACCTAAAGAAAGTGCAAGAAAGAAGATGAAGGGCAAAAGTAAATGAATAGGAAATATCAGTAAAATAGAGTTAATCAACAAAACCAAAAGATAAATATTTTAAAGATTTTTTTAAAAATTGGTAAACCTCTAGTAAGATTGACTGAAAAGAGGAAAAAAATCAAAATTTTTTTCTGATTGAAAATTAAAAAAAAATACACAAAATCAGAAAAAATACAATGCCATGAAAGTCAAATTGCCAAGTCTCAATATTGCATGAATACAGGCAAGTGAGTTTCCTACATTTAATTATATTTATCTCTAACACAATTAACTTTACATTTATATTATAGTTTTCTTAATATATGGTAACAATTCTCTTTTCAGATGCCTCTTTATGTCTTTGGATTTTTTTCTCAGTTGAGATGTTTTTAAATATGTATGAATGTCTAAAATTAAATAATTTCTAAACATAGCTATATGATGCATGTAATAGACAGATTATTATGAAATTTATAGCCAGTTAAATTATGTTAATTTATTGTTACTTTCCAACAATCTTTCTTTTAAAACTTTGATAACACTCTCCTAGAACAACAACCACAAAAAAGGCAAGAGCTATGATTAATGTTATGTGGAAATCTTGCTCAAAGTAGTAAATACATTGTCCCGGGCTTCTCTGGTGGCTCAGTGATAAAGAATCTGCCTGCCAATGCAGGAGACATGGGTTCAATCCCTGTCCGGGAATACCCCACATGCTGCAGAACAACTAAGCCCATGCACCACAACTACTGCGTTTGTGCTTCAGAGAACCACAACTCCTGAAGCCTGAACACCTTGGGTTCAGCAACCGGTGAGCACCACAGTGAGGAGTCTGCGCATCTCTAGAGAGTAGACCTGGCTAGATGCAGCTAGAAAAAAGCTCGCACAGCCTCAAAGACCCAGCACAGCGAAAATATAAGCACACAAAGAGAACATTATAAGAAGAAACAAATACACTGTCATGAATTTCTTTAAAAAATTAAAAAGAAAAAGTTACATAGGGATCTGCTTATTTCCATGGCTTTACTTGCTATATAATCATAGACTAGACAGTGGCTTCCTGAGGTCAGGACTATACGTACCCCATATCAGAAGGTTGTTAAAACCTACATTTTCTTGGGACTTGTCCATAGCTAAAATTTTCATCTTAATATAAACGTCCAGTATGTAATGCAAACTCCCTGATAAATTATGAGAACAGAGAAACAAAGGCTAGGCTACGTAAGAGGCTGTGAAAGAAAGAAAGTGAAAGTCCCTCAGTCATGTCTGACTCTTTCCGACCCCATGGACTGTAGCCCTCCAGGCTCCTCTGTCCGTGGGATTCAGTAGGCAAGAATACTGGAGTGGGGAGCCTTTCCCTTCTCCAGGAGGTGTTCCCAACCCATGGATTGAAGCCAGGTCTCCCACATTGAAGGTGGATTCTTTACTATCCAAGCCACCAGAGAAGCCCAAGAGAGGCAGAGTATCTCCAATAAGTGGCCAATGAAGATTGAAAGCTTTCTGTTTACTGCAACAATTTTAAGTAAATCCTTAGTCTCTCAGGTCAATGATATGAAGATGAAAGAAAGAGAATTCAACTCAAATTCTCACTGAAAAATATTTTACATACAGGCCTTATATGATATTAAAATATACTTCATGCCCAAAATCGCTTTTATATAAACACAGATGCAAAATAGAAGCAATTCCAGAGGAAAGAACAATAACAACCAAAAGAACAGCATTATATTCTACCACTAGTTTATATGGTAGAAATTCACACCAACTGCTGTTATCTGACTGATTTTTCATATTCACTATCTAATGATGATATTCACATCGTTTTACATATATATATATGTTGCATATATATATATATGTTGCTTAGCTGCTAAACATCATATACGTGTGTGTGTGTATATATATATATAGTTGTTTATACATATATATGTTATTGCTTAGTTGCTAAGTCATGTCCAACTCTACAAACCCATGGAATGTAGTTTGCCAGGCTCATTTGTCCATGAGATTCTCCAGGCAAGTGGATTGCCATTTCCTTCTCCAGGGAATCTTCCCGACCCAGGGATCAAACTCAGGTCTCCTGCATTGTAGGTTGTATATATAATATATATATTATATGTATAATTGTAATTATTTTTATGAAAATGTTTAAACGAGTTTCATTATCCTCTACTTATCTCTCTTTTTCTTTCTAAAATTATATAAATCAATGCTAATTTTACTGTACACAAAGTTCACTGTTTTAAATGGTGTTATCTCAGTGATATAAAGAAGGCAGAGTACTGAAGAACTGATGCCTTCAAACTGTGGTGCTGGAGACGACTCCTGAGAGTCCCTTAGACAGCAAGGAGATCAAATCAGTCAATTTTAAGGGAAATAAACCTTGAATACTAGTTGGAAATCAACCCTGAATACTAATTGCAAGGACTGATGCTGAAGCTGAAACTCATCTGATTTTGATCATCTGATGGGAACAGCTGACTCACTGGAAAAGCCCCTGATGCTGGGAAAAGATTGAGGACAGAAGGAGAAGAGGGCATCAGAGGATGAGATGGCTGGATGGAATCACCGATGTAATGGACACAAACTTGGGGGCAAACTTTGGAAGATTGTGAGGGACAGGGAGGCCTGGCATGCTGCAAGCAGTCCATGGGGCTGCAAAGAATCAGACATGACTGGACAACTAAACAACAACAATATCAGTGATCACAGGACCCCTCCTGAGAAATGTATGGTGGAAAAGGGCAGAAAATCCCATGAAAACAGCTCCTTTGAATTTTAATTAGTAAATGCATTTTTACTTTCATGATATTAATAATACTCTCACATATTTTAGTTAAAATCTATTGCTACTTAAAAATAGTTCATAATTTTTATAATTTACCTGCTGAAAAAAGGAAAAGAATATGCTTATGGCTGTTTATCTTTCTTTCATTGAACTCCTTATGAAAAAATAATCTCTATATTTATAGAATTTTTCACTTAGGAAATTCAAAGTATTTAATAAGTATTATATTTCCTGATAACTCAGCTGGTAAAGAATCCATCAGCAATGAAGGAGATCCTAGTTTTAATCCTGAATTGGGAAGACCTGCTGGGGAAGGGATAGGCTACCCACTCCAGTATTCTTGGGCTTCCCTTGTGGCTCAACTGGTAAAGAATCCGCCTGCAATGTGGGAGACCTGGCTTCGATCCCTGGGTTGGGAAAATCCCCTGGAGAAGGGAAAGGCTACCCACTCCAGTATTTTGGCCTAGAGAATTCCATGGACTGTATAGTCCATGGAGTCACAAAGAGTCGGACACGACTGAGCGACTTTCAGTTTCATATCAAGATTATGGCAGAGTGACCTTGCAAACTCCCCAAATCACAAGATAAACTTGTCAATCACTCAATTTAAGATTGAAAACCTTCCATAGCATCCTTTTCAAGTTTTGAAAAGGTTTTGATAAAAGAACCCTAAATAATGGAATTAGCACTAGAAAGGTAGCACATCACAATATACTATTAATGCATTTTCTTATTATAATCTTTGTTATGGTTTTCACACATATGCATTACTGGCTGCCCTTGACACCAAATGAATCTATTCCATCTTCTTCATTATAGCCCTTAAAACATTTGAGCATAGCTATCACTGTCCCCAGATTGTCTCCCCATTAGCAGGTTTTCCCTAGGACATTTGACACACTTGGGGTTTTCTCTCCATTCTGCTCAATCATCGCCATTGGTCTGCATCTCTCATAAGCTGCAGTTTCTGCTATAGCACTCAGTACTCCCAACTCCACTGATTAATGTTGAGGACAGCAGGACTCATAGCCCTTCCTCTGGGTACCAGGGCAATAGGAGAATGTTCAACTTCCTGGAGTTTTAACTGCATCCTTTACTGACGTTGAGTTGAGTTGAGCAAATCTCATGATGTTTTCAATTTATTTTCATGAAGTCCTATCTCCTCTCTGTAATTACATCACTATATTCTTAGATATAAGTACAGGATTCTAGATTGATCCCAGATGTTTATTTAACATGGATATACTTATTACTCAAGAACAACCAGCTCATGACAGAAAAAAAATTTGAAAACTGCCACACTCCTTCTCCATTACATGTGGTATCACACCATTCTCTTCTTCACAGATAAAATGGAAAAATAGTAGAACCTACGTAACTATTGGACACAGATCTTTCATCCCAGGATAAAATGGAGAGAGGGAATGTGTGTTTGCTTTCTTTTTCTTCTTGCTTAATTTACCAAACAAATATCAATTCTCTGCTTTGTTTTATCTGTAGAGACACAGCTTGAACAAGAATTCTAATTTAAGGGAATGAAACTGTCAATAGAACTGTTTCTTGATCAACCACCATGCATTCAGCCATTGTAGAGCAATGGACCAGGCACTGTGTTACATCTTGCTTTGCTTTAGCTGAGAGCACACAACCCAAATTTTCCATCATTTATATTGAGTGTAATAATTGCTTTTGTTTGTATTCTTCTTTTCATATCTCATTTTTCAACTTTACTAATAAAACATTGAGGAAAACCATAGAACACTACAAATGGGATCTTTTAGTTATACCATTTTATTAATAGCACTTAACTTTGGCTGTTAAACTATTAACATATAATTAAAAAGCTGCAATATTGCATTAGCAGAATAAATGCATTCCAGTGAATAATGATAAACCATTCACAATTTACTAAGAGCTCAATTTAGCCCAAATTATATTTTTAACAATATGCCTGGTTTACTCACATGAAATTTAAAAAACCATCCACAAGAATTAACATAAAACACCTTATGCTACTTATGTACACTATAACTCACAGGTGGAATGGGCAAACGAAATTAACAAAGTTAACATTTAAGCCAGTCTCTTCAGAACAGCTATCAGCATGCCAGCCTTATATAATGCATGCCCATCTCTTTTCTTTTATCTGTATGTCTCCATTTGTACTCAGGTTGTATTTATAGTGATGAAATAAAATATGTCATATTGACCCTGTCTAAGCATAGATGGTGCTTTATAGACTCAATGGTGCACCCATAAAATTAACAGAGTCTGATCATATTATTATAAGTAGTTGTCTTAGAGTGGAAAAGAGCTCTAGCAAACCTTTTGTTCTTTACAGAAATATCTCTACAGCATTTTATAAAATAATCATAAGATAGACTATCTGTATTATTAATAAATACCACTTTACATCCATGAACATCCATAAGGATTTACGAGGTGGGTACTGGGAAAGAGGGCTTCCCTGGTAGCTCAGCTGGTATAGAATCTGCCCCCAGTGCAGGAGACCCCAGTTCAATTTCCGGATCAGGAAGATCTGCTGGAAAAGGGATAGGCTACCCACTCCAGTATTTTTGGGCTACCCTGGTGGCTCAGCTGGTAAAGAATCTACCTGTAATGTGGGAGACCTGGGTTCAGTCCCTGGGTTGGGAAGATTCCCTGGAGAAGGGAGTGGCTACCTACTCCAGTATTCTGGCCTGGAGAGTTCCATGGACTGTATCGTCCATGGGGTTGCAAAAAGTCAGACACAATTGAGCGACTTTAACTTTACTAAGAAAGAGAGAGTAACTTTCCCGTCATCTCCCAGCTAGTAAGGGGCAGAAAGAACCAGGAAGAGCATTCAGACCCTCTGGGGGCAGGTTTCCTGTGTTTATCCATTACACTTGACAGCTTTTCCATCTCTGTGGTTAGGTACAGCCTTTCAGTAACTGCTTAAGCAATTCTGAAGAAGGGACGCTCATTTTCTCTCTAGGCAACCCATAGTATTTTGGACATCTCCAGTTTAAGAAGTCCTTCCTTATATTGAATCTGTGTAACTGATACACCTCTTTGTCTTAGCTTAACTCTTTGGAAGAGCACAAAATAAGACATATGCCTCTATCCATAAAAGACATTCATGTTTATGAAGAAGGCAGTCATATTTCCTCCAAAGCTCCTTTATTTCTAAGTGAAATATTTCTAAGTTCCTCCAACTTTTTTCATATGACATAGTCTTCAGAAAACACTGATTTCTCTTCTATAACGACAACTGTTTGCCAACAACCATTTAAGTGGGGGCATCAAACCAGAAGAGCAATATTATAGGTGTGAGCTGACCTCGAGGTTGTCCTGGGACTCTGCCCTTCCTTGTCCTGAATGGTGGCCCAGAGGACTTAGCATTTCTGACCAAATGTTGATTCTTCCAAATTTTTGAAGGCAAACCAGCAGTTCCATGACACACATACACTAATGAGGACATGACATGTGTTTTATAGGATTCTTCAATTAAATTAGATAATGAAGATAAAATGTGTGGCTCAAATTACAGCACATGCACTTCAACACAAGTGTTTGGTAGTAAGCTACTTCCATAACGCATCAGCCTAGCTGGCTGATTAGTCTTCCTACATCAGTAATTGTCATCTTAGATCTGGGGACATGAGATGTTCAGGCCAACTCTTTAATGGATGCCAACAGTCAACTGCAGTATGGAACGTACCAGGCACCAAGGCATATTTCTGTCTCATCTTGACCTTGAAATCAAGAAAAGTCTCTGGATTACTGAGTCATTCTTCTCAAGCTCAAGCTTGGATAATTTATTGTTTTAATATAAATGATAGACTATGTATTCAACTTCAGCGAATTTTATCTTTCAGATTAGCTGTAACCTCTGAATACTTTTTTGGTTATCCAGGATATTAGCTTTTTTGATTTGTTAACAAAGATCCTAATTATACATCCAATGGGGAGGATCACATATCTAAAGAAAGTTGTTCTCAATGAATTATGAAATTATACATCTGGTCTCTACTTAGAAGAGCCTAACTCACAAACATATATATATGCATATGTTTAAAGTCACTCTTTCTGTATATAGAAATAAAATGGATCAAGAAAACCTCAGGTTTCCTGTGAAGAAACTATCCTGTAAAGTCTCTGAAACACTTTCTTATAATTTAAAGCACATGGCAGATGTTCAGAAAGGGAAAGAACAAATCTAAATAAGTGAATTCTGCAATAGTTTTTTTGATTTGGTGACACGGCTCCATCCCAATCCCCTCAACCACCAAGCAAAAAAAAAAAACACAACAAACAAACAAACAACAACAACAAAAAAAAAAAACAAGATTATACAGGAAACTTTGCCCAGCAAACACTTTCAGAAAGAACTGTCTCATGCAGACCATGCCCCACTGTCACTAGCAGTGACTGGTTCTACTATACTTCAGGGATGTTACTGTTGAATCAAATCTTCCCTAATTGCCAAAACTTCTATCCTTCTGCCTCAAATGCATGGTTATTTGCAGCCAGAGAATCATCCAGAGCCCCATGCTCCCCATACTCTTGTGATGCAGCTGCAAGAGAGAGAGCTGAAAACCCAACCCAGGGCTCAGATTGCCTTGCCTGCTCTCTGCCAGCACCAGAGCAGCACTAGCACCCATGGGTGCTCCTGGAGAAATTCCCCAGAAACAAACAACAACAGCAACAACAACAAAAACCCTGCTATCCCTGCCCATTTTCCATATGGCTGCATTAATTTCAAGATTTACAGAGATGTATGCACAGAGAGACGGGGAGGTAGAAAGGTATTAAGGAAGGAGTTGACATCAGTCAACTTTTAGCTTCTTCCCCTAGTGGTCATAGCCAAGCGATGACCCATACCCTTTATGACCAACTGTGTAAATCATAATTTGAACTTGCCCTCTTTCTAGGCTAAAGGGGTGGTGTTCCTACTCAGTGTTGAGATGGTTCTCCCCATTGCCTGGATTTGGCTGAGGTCCTCTATTCCTTCTTCTACCCCTGATTTAGCTAGAAGTCCAGCTCAGATTCCAAAGAGATTGAAAGATCCTTCTTGAAGCATAAATATAATTCATTATTACCCCATTACTAGTTTTCCAATGAGTATTACTGAGGTATGGCTGGTTTCTACACCTGCTCAGCAAAAAGAAAAGGCAAACAATTATTGCCCCACTTCATCAGTGAAATCTTCATTCATCATATATTTTAGCCAAGATGACTGTCTACATGGAAGAGGAATCAAGTAATCACAAATGTTTATAGGAGTTTCTATTAAGTGCCAGACATGTAAGTAAAAGCTTTCCATGCAGTGCCTTGGTCAACCCTATAATCACCCAGTGAGATAAGTGTTTTCATGAGTCTCATGTTTTCAATAAAGAAACTGAGACTCCGAGATGATAAGACTTTTCTTAAGGTCACCCAGTTGCTAAGTGAACAGGCAAGAATTTGAACTAGACCTCAGTAATGAAAGAGCCATATAACTTGAAATAAAAATGTCCTTAATTTCTGACTTAATGGGGTAAATGCTTAGCTAATTTAAGTACAAATTGAATAGGCTTTCAAATGATAACTTTTAACATATTTTTGACTTATGCATAGCATAGAAAGAAACTATATAGGGTACAAAAAGGATTCCTCAGACTACATTTTAGGATATATTTTTCCTTTGGCAATTTCTCAAACCTAACTTGCTCCAATGATATATTACACCCTGCTTATTATCTACAAAGAGCATAAATAGTTAGAAAAAATGTTTTTGACCCCTACCAAGGCAAATATGACCTTGTTTCCCAACCAGAAAGCTTTGTCTGGACTTTGAATACTGATTTGGAAACAAGTTTTTGAAAGAATTAGCTCAAAGCAGCAGGTTTGTAGTTCATATGACATGAGATGATCAATGACCACATTAGCTGCTAATCTAAGGCATAAAACATGCATGAGGCATTAGCATGGAAATCTACCACGTTCCCACCCCAGGTGGCACTGGATTTCTAATCTGTTGTCCCATCTAATAGGAATAAACTTAAATAGCTTATTTAGAACTTCATTTGCAATGTTAATAATTAGGGTGATTTACTCAAAAGGCAAGGGAAGTAGAGGAAGAGAAAGGGAGACAGCTGGGTAGGGGTTGACAGGAGAAAAAGAAGCAAAAGTCAATCTGAAAGTGTTAAACTTAACATCTTAGGATAACTTCACCTCAAAAGATATCTCCCACTGTGATGGGGGGGAATCAGGGTTAGAAAAAAAGCTTGACCTCAAGAAGCTGAGTCTTTGTTGAGGACCAACAAATAAATTCTGTCATTTGTTATAGGATGTGAGGAAAGTTGCTAATCTTCCAAACAAAGGTTCCTACATCTTGAAAATGGGAATGATAAAAACCCATTCAAAGAAACGGTATACAGTCTGACACCCAGCTCTCCATGTTTCTTTATGTATCATTGATGTGATCCAGCTACAGGCTTCAGGTGACATCCTTAAGTTTTTAAAGGCCCAGAGCAAAAGCCCAGATGGAAACCCATATACTTAAATATTTAAATTTTATAAAACAGTGAACAAAGTTTAAATATTTTCTATCTTCTTATCTAGGCTTCCCAGGTGGCACTAGTCGTAGAGAATCCACCTGCCAATTCAGGAGACATGAGTCATGGGTTCAATCCCAGGGTCGGGAAGACCCGCTGGAGGAAGAAATGGCAACACACTCCAGTATTCTTGCCTGGAAAATTTCATGGATGGAGGAGTCTGGCGAGCTTCAGTCCATAGGGTCACAAAGGGTCAGACACAGCTGAAGTGACTTAGCACACTCACACACTCCTCTTACCTAAACAAAAGCACCATAATAATGACCTGGAAGGCTAGATTCAAATTCATGATTCTCGGACCCCTAGGAGTTCTGTGCTGGGCCATGGCACATGGGGAGAGCCAACTCTTCCTCCTTCACTCCAACCCTGGCTCTGTCCTACACTGTGAGGTGACTTGCATGCATGTGGTCATTCCAATCCTCACATCCAAATTCCACCTCCACTCCCTGCCCTCCCAAACAGCCACCTAAGACCGTCTTTCAAGCCCAGTGGTGTGCCTACCAACAGCTTGGTTGTTGCTCCCTCAAGAGAAAATTCTAGGAATGAGGCCCATGTGGGCCCTGGAAGCAGGCTCAGTACTACTTAGGCTGGAAAGTTCAGGGTCCCAAATATCCAAAGATCTGTCCAGAAGTGGGGGAGGCAGGTTCCAAGTGGCCATGGAGGACACACAGCACATGGAGAAAGGGGGGAAGAACCAGAGGAAAACTAAAGAAGAGGAAGCCGATACACAGAGCCTGTGCAGGGATCCCTTTCCCCTAGCTCAGTAAAACCTATTTATTGAGTAGAGTGAATTTATCTCCTCCTCAGTCCAGTTGCCATCCTGAAGGGCAGGGTGTTAATAAATTCGCTGCAAGGGAGCTGGATAGTACCCTTAAAGTGGCCCCAGAGCAGACGGTCCTTCTGCGATAGAAAATGTGGCCATTATTATTAACCCTGGTAATTTCACCTTCTGAATCACATCAGTCTTGATAATTAGCAGGTTCCACCTTCTAAACAATTAGCTAGACTGGTAAATAAGCAAGGGACAGGACAAGCTAATTAACCTTCGATTTCCTTCCCAGGAATCTACAGAGAATGTTGTTTTATACATAATGTACTTTAGGGATTTTGTTTTCACAGAAAGAATTGTTCTAAGGGGGGTTTACGCCCACCCTTATGATATAAAAGCGCAGTCTGCCTCACATGTCTAATCATTCTTGGCATCCTTAGCATTGCTAAAAAGGTTTTCTGGGCACGGGGTGAATTTCTGCAAGCTGTATGAAGGCCATAATGCTGACTTTAGAGG
>SRVM01034862.1:0-10343 GCA_007570785.1 Antilocapra americana
TGTATGATGTCATATGCTCTCTATGACGTCATATTTCCTCTTTATGACATCACACCCCAGTGTTTCAAACATCAAATCAGGTGTATTCATGATATCACCCCCACTCTTACGACTCCATGTTCACGGTATGACATCACATCCACAGTAATCAATACGTCACACCCACTCTGTATGATGTCTCATCCACTTTATGACATCACTTCCAAGCTGCATGTGAAATCACAGGCAATTTACCTGTGACATCACACTCACTATGTTTATGACATTATATCCACTAAAGAGACATCAGGAGCCCTGTGGGGATGACAGCAGAACCACTATATCTGACATCACACACACTCTGTCTGACATGATCTCCACTGTATCCTTTCATCAAAACCGCTATACACATGACATCACACCCTCTATGTGTATGATGTCATACGTACTCTATATGCCATCACATCCCCTCTTTATTACGTCACACCACTACATTTATGACACCACATCCCATGTACTCATGACGTAACCCCCAATGTATATGAAGTCACATCAAAGCTATATGAAATCACATCTTCTGTACTTGTGATACTGCATCAATCTGAGCCATCCAACCCACTGTATAGGTTAGATGACAAGTACCTTATGTATAACATCGTACCCAATATATGTATGCCGTCATATGGGCTCTTTATGATGTCATACCCCTCATTCTCACATCACACCACTGTAATTATGACATCACTTGCACTGTATCCATGCCATCACACCCATTATATGTGAAGTCCCATCAACTGTATATGACATCAAATCTTCTAAACAAATAACAGCACATCCCATACCTGTGTCATCACACTGGGTATATGCATGACATCACATGTACTAGACTTGACATCACATTCAATATTTATGACATTAAATCACAGTATTTATGACATTGCACCCACTCGACTGCATCATCACAACCATTCTCTCGATGATATCACAAACATTGCATGTATGCATATCATATCCAACATAGGTATGACATCATACGCAGTATATGGGTTTCCCTACCCATTCTCTTGGACATCACACGCACTATATCTGACATTGCTTCCACTGTATCAGTGTCATTCCACCCACTGTACAGATGATATCACACCCACTCGATGCCCATCACACCCATTACCTGCATGATGTCATATGCTCTCTATGACGTCATATCCCCTCTTTATGACATCACACCCCAGTGTTTCAAACATCAAATCTGGTATATACATGATATCACCACCACTCTTAGGACTCCATGTCCACGGTATGACATCACATCCTCTGTAATCAGGACGTCACACCCACTCTCTATGATGTCTCATCCACTTTATGACATCACATCCAAGCTGTGTGTGAAACCACAGGCAATTTAATTGTGACATCACACTCACTCTGTCTATTACGTTATATCCACGAATGAGACGTCAGGAAACCTGTGGGGATGACAGCACAACCACTCTATCTAACATCACACAAAGTCTATCTGACATGATCTCCACTGTATCCTTTCATCAAAACCGCTATATGTATCACATCACACCGTCTATGTGTATGATGTCATACGAATTCTATATGCCATCACATCCCCTCTTTATGACGTCACACCGCTACATTTATGACATTACATGCAAAGTACTCATGACGTCACCACCAATGTATATGAAGTCACATCAAAGCTATATGAAATCCCATCTTCTATACTTGGGAAACTGCATCAATCTGAGCCATCCAACCCACTGTATAGGTTAGATGACAAGTACCTTATATATGCCGTCGTGCCCAATATATCTATGCCGTCATATGGGCTTTTTATGACATAATATCCACTCATTCTCACATCACACCACTGCATTTGTGACATCACTTGCACTGTATTCATGCCATCACACCCACTATATGTGAAGTCCCATCAACTGTATATGACATCACATCTTCTATACATATAACAGCACATCCCATACCTGTGTCATCACACTGGGCATATGTATGAAATCACATGCACTAGACGCGACATCACTTTCACTATTTATGACATTAAATCACAGTATTTATGACATTGCACCCACTCGACTGCATCATAACAACCATTCTATCGATGATATAACACACATTGTATGTATGCATATCATATCCAACATAGGTATGGCATCATATGCAGTATGTGGGTTTCCCTACCCATTCTCTTGGACATTACACACACTATATCTGACATCGCTTCCACTGTATCAGTGTCATTACACCCACTGTACAGGTGATATCACACCCACTCGAGGCCCATCACACCCAGTACCTGCATGACGTCATATGCCCTCTATGACGTCATATCCCCTCTTTATGACATCACACCCCAGTGTTTCAAACATCAAATCAGGTGTATTCTTGGTGTCACCCCCACTCTTAGGACTCCATGTCCACGGTATGACATCACATCCACTGTAATCATGACGTCACACCCACTCTATATGATGTCTCATCCACTTTATGACATCACTTCCAAGCTGTGTGTGAAATCACAGGCAATTTATCTGTGACATCACATTCACTCTGTCTATGACGTTATATCCACTAATGAGACATCCCGAGCTCTGAGGGGATGACAGCACAACCACCCTATCTGACATCACACACACTCTATCTGACATAATCTCCACTGTATCCTTTCATCAAAACCGTTTTACGTATGACATCACACCCTCTATGTGTATGATGTCATACGTACTCTATATGCCATCACATCCCCTTTTTATGACGTCACACCACTACATTTATGATACCATATCCCATGTACTGATGACGTAACCCCCAATGTATATGAAGTCACACCAAAGCTATATGAAATCACATCTTCTGTACTTGTGATACTGCATCAATCTGAGCCATCCAACCCACTGTATAGGTTAGATGACAAGTACCTTATGTATAACATCGTACCCAATATATGTATGCCGTCATATGGGCTCTTTATGATGTCATACCCCTCATTCTCACATCACACCACTGTAATTATGACATCACTTGCACTGTATCCATGCCATCACACCCATTATATGTGAAGTCCCATCAACTGTATACGACATTACATCTTCTATACAAACAACAGCACATCCCATGACTGTGTCATCACACTGGGCATATGCATGACATCACATGTACTAGACTCGACATCACATTCACTATTTATGACATTAAATCTCAGTATTTATGACATTGCACCCACTCGACTGCATCATCACAACCTTTCTCTCGATGATATCACAAATATTGCATATATGCATATCATATCAAACATAGATATGACATCATACGCAGTATATGGGTTTCCCTACCCATTCTCTTGGACATCACACGCACTATATCTAACATCGCTTCCACTGTATCAGTGTCATGCCACCCACTGTACAGATGATATCACACCCACTCGAGGCCCATCACACCCAGTACCTGCATGACGTCATATGCTCTCTATGACGTCATATCCCCTCTTTATGACATCACACCCCAGTGTTTCAAACATCAAATCAGGTGTATTCATGATGTCACCCCCACTCTTAGGACTCCATGTCCACGGTATGACATCACATTCACTGTAATCATGACGTCACACCCACTCTATATGATGTCTCATCCACTTTATGACATCACTTCCAAGCTGCGTGTGAAATCACATGCAATTTATCTGTGACATCACATTCACTCTGTCTAGGACGTTATATCCACTAATGAGACATCACTAGCCCTGTGGGGATGACAGCATAACCACCCTATCTGACATCACACACACTCTATCTGACATAATCTCCACTGTATCCTTTCATCAAAACCGTTTTACGTATGACATCACACCCACTACGTGTATGATGACATACGTACTGTATATGCCATCACATCCCCTCTTTATAACGTCACACCGCTACATTTATGACATCACATCGAATGTACTCATGACGTCAACCCCAATGTACATGAAGTCACATCAAAGCTATATGAAATCACATCTTCTGTACTTGTGATACTGCATCAATCTGAGCCATCCAACCCACTGTATAGGTTAGATGACAAGTATCTTATGTATCATATCGTGCCCAATGTATGTATGCCGTCATATGGGCTCTTTATGACATCATATCCACTCATTCTCACATCACACCACTGTATTTATGACATCACTTGCACTGTATTCATGCCATCACACCCACTATATGTGAAGTCCCATCAACTGTATATGACATCACATCTTCTATACAAATAACAGCACATCCCATACATTTGTCATCACACAGGGCATATGTATGACATCACATGCACTAGACTCGACATCACATTCACTATTTATGACATTAAATCATAGTATTTATGACATTGCACCCACTCGACTGCATCATCACAACCATTCTCTCGACGATATCACACACATTGCATATATGCATATCATATCCAACAAGGTATGACATCATACGCAGTATATGGGTTTCCCTACCCATTCTCAGACAATGCCGGATTTGTTGGCGAAGAAGCAGCAGCGTTCCTGTAAGGCAAGGCAGATACCTCCCTGTTCTGCCGTGAGAAGATCTAAGCCTCGTCTGTTTTGAAGGACTACTTCTTCTAGGGAGTCTAGTTGATCTTGGATATCACTAATGGTGCTGGATATGGCCTGGACATCATCAAAGAGCTGCTTAGAGAGCTGTGAATATGAATCAACTGCATATCCTAGGCCTGCAGATCCCGTAGCTATCGCTCCAGAGATTCCTAACCCAGCAAGCAAGGGGATAATGGCTAGGGCTCTTTTGTGTCGTCCCGCAAGGTGGTCAAAAGTGGGAACGGAAACGGGCTCATTTCCTGGAATGATATCTATGTCTGGCAGCAGGGTGGCTAGGGCGCATAGCCCTGTCCATGAGGGGGGTAGGGCGGTATAGGCTTGATTGTTTCCACAAACGAATGCCTTTCCTGGTCCGGGGCATAGGAGGGTGGTGTAGCTAGAGGTATAGTTAAACACAGAGCTACAGTTGGTAAAGGCAGCGAAACCAATGGGGATATCTGTGGAATCATTGCGCGGGTGTTTGTAGATGCAGGGAGAGAATGAAAACAGTGTAGGTTGGACCCTGAAGGGCAGGCCGAGAGTGCAGTTTTGGTCAATAGTGTTGAGGTCTGATGTATTAACGGAGACAGCCAGGGGCATGGGCGTGCCTTGGCTGAGACATAGCCAGCAGTCTTGGGCTAGACTGGGGTTAGAGATGTTAAGCGCCCGGTGGGTGGCTGTCAAAATGTCTATTGTTCGAAAGTGAGGTGTTTAAGGAAGGCGCTTTCGCTTTCTCCAGAGCCAAAAAGCCGTTCGGCCAGTTTTTGTAAGCGACTAATAAAATCACTATATGGCTCATCATGGCCCTGTCTGATCTTTGCAAGGGAGGTGGTGGCAGCGCCTTTCTGGGGAAGGGGTTTCCATGCTTTAACACCTGCTGACTGAATTGGTGTTAGTAACCTGGGGGGAAATTGAGGCTGTTTTTCCTTATGTTGGTAGGGGTCAGAGCCAAGGAACTTTTTAGAGTCCAACCTTTTGAAGAGGGCTTACGCGAATTGTGTTCAACAAACTGTTTGGAAGCCTCTTCATATTCACTTTTCCAGAGTATAAAATCACCGCCGCTTAGGGCAGGCTTGGCTAGGAAGAACCAATCATTGGGTGTAAGCCATCGATCACTAAGGTTTTCAATCAGGACAACAGTGAAGGGGGCAGTGGGGCCATAGTTGGCCACTGCCGCTTTGACCTTTTCTAGCATTTTTAAGCTGAGCTTTTTGTAAGTATGGGGGGATGGTGGGACCGGGGACTCATCATCGTCAGAAGCCGAGTGTTCTGACTCTTCTTCATCATGATCACTAAGTGGGGGGTCGTGAGCACTGGGCTCAGGGCTTTGAGAGTCTGTCGCCTCATGAGGCGGAGGCTGAGCCAGGCTCCTAGTTATTGGAAAGGCTAAGAGCTCTTGGGGGGTGGAGACAGTCAGGTCGGCGAGTTCTTTGTCTACCGCTTTAACATCTCGGATGAAAATCAGGGCTTCTTGAAGGGAAGTTGTTTGGGGGAGGGGAGTTTGGTTGATGGGTGGTGGCTCAGTGTTATGCAGAATAGGAGCTGGAAGGCGGGCTGTGTTGGGAGCGGTGGGCGTAACTGGGTGGGTGGGAAAATATGGCGGTGGCACAAAGGGCAGGAGTGCAGAGCTGTGTAAGATGGCGGATGAACAGGGCGGAGGCGCGGAAGCGGGCGGCGGTGGAGAGGCATTAAGCATGGGCTTGTTTAAAACAGCAGCTGTGGCGGGAGCGGCAGGGGCAGAGGAGGAGGGAGGCCAGTCAGGGCCGTTATAGTGGGCTGCCTCATCTTCTAGATTAGCTCAGTCAGCAGGGGGCAGCTGATCGTCTGTGTCCATGCTGGTTATTCCTTTTAGGTCTTTAAGATCGGGGTATATAGCAGTAAGATTTGGATTTGTCTCAATATTGATAGAAATCGAGGGACAGTTTGAGAGGGCCCGTGAGGGGGGCGAGTAACTGTAGCGGCGCTGGAGTTATTTGGGTGTATGGGGTGGCTTTGTATAAGATCTTGGGTAGAGGGCGCTCTAGAGGGGGGACAGGAGTGGCGGGAAAGGATTCTTTGTCCTTCCTGACAAAGGTGATGAATGTCTGGGGTATGGCCCTGGTTGGTGAGAATATCTTTTATAAGATTGTAGTAGTTAAAGGTGGTGATAGGCACAGTCTGGGGACCAAAGACACGATAATAGTCATTAAGGCAATCTCCGACACGATTCCACATACGAGTGTCGATAGTACCCTCTTGAGGGAACCAGGGGCAGGTCTTAAAAATAAAATGAAAAAACGAAACTAAATGTTTTTTACGAACCCGAATTCTTCGCACCTTGAGGGATTTTTTCAGCTGGCTAATAAAAACATCATCTTTCGAACATGCTTGTCCCATGATTAATTCTTACCTGACCGAAGGCCGCCATCGAGGAGTGGGACTCTCTCCGGAGTCGTCTCACGAGCGGGTAATCGTGGTGCTCTTTCTGGGACTGGTCAATGGGGACGGAGGTCTGTCCAAGCGGTTTTCGGGCACCACGTTGGGCACCACTTGCTCCAGCCGCTAGCTGGGCGCAGTCGCTCTGGGCCGCAGAGCAATCAACGTGAGCTCCGAATCCACCTGAAAACGGATGAAAGGGGGGTGGGATAAGAGGCCGGAAGAACGGCAGCAAGACAAAGTTTCTGATCAACCTGCAAAACTTTATTGAACGCAAGGCGATTATATATGGGGAGGAGTGGAGGGAGTGGGAAAAGGGAGGGGGGAGTTCTGACGGGCATGTAAGGAATACGTGTCTTGTGGGTGAATGGCCTGTCGGATATATGTTCGCCGCATGATCCTTTTGGTGATTTGCCAGCCGAATGTATAGCTGGCACGTAATCAGCGCCTTATGTGACAGCAGGCTTGGAGTGTTACGACCATCATGGCTTTGGCTGATCGCGTCAGCCGGCCGGGGCCCAACACTCGAATGCATCATCACAATCACTCTCTCGATGATATCACACACATTGCATGTATGCATATCATATCCAATATATGTATGACAATATACGCAGTATATGGGTTTCCCTACCCATTCTCTTGGACATCACACACACTATATCTGACATCTCTTCCACTGTATCAGTGTCATTCCACCCACTGTACAGATGATATGACACCCACTCTATGCCCATCACACCCAGTACATGTATGATGTCATATGCTCTCTATGACGTCATATTTCCTCTTTATGACATCACACCCCAGTGTTTCAAACATCAAATCAGGTGTATTCATGATATCACCCCCACTCTTACGACTCCATGTTCACGGTATGACATCACATCCACAGTAATCAATACGTCACACCCACTCTGTATGATGTCTCATCCACTTTATGACATCACTTCCAAGCTGCATGTGAAATCACAGGCAATTTACCTGTGACATCACACTCACTATGTTTATGACATTATATCCACTAAAGAGACATCAGGAGCCCTGTGGGGATGACAGCAGAACCACTATATCTGACATCACACACACTCTGTCTGACATGATCTCCACTGTATCCTTTCATCAAAACCGCTATACACATGACATCACACCCTCTATGTGTATGATGTCATACGTACTCTATATGCCATCACATCCCCTCTTTATTACGTCACACCACTACATTTATGACACCACATCCCATGTACTCATGACGTAACCCCCAATGTATATGAAGTCACATCAAAGCTATATGAAATCACATCTTCTGTACTTGTGATACTGCATCAATCTGAGCCATCCAACCCACTGTATAGGTTAGATGACAAGTACCTTATGTATAACATCGTACCCAATATATGTATGCCGTCATATGGGCTCTTTATGATGTCATACCCCTCATTCTCACATCACACCACTGTAATTATGACATCACTTGCACTGTATCCATGCCATCACACCCATTATATGTGAAGTCCCATCAACTGTATATGACATCAAATCTTCTAAACAAATAACAGCACATCCCATACCTGTGTCATCACACTGGGTATATGCATGACATCACATGTACTAGACTTGACATCACATTCAATATTTATGACATTAAATCACAGTATTTATGACATTGCACCCACTCGACTGCATCATCACAACCATTCTCTCGATGATATCACAAACATTGCATGTATGCATATCATATCCAACATAGGTATGACATCATACGCAGTATATGGGTTTCCCTACCCATTCTCTTGGACATCACACGCACTATATCTGACATTGCTTCCACTGTATCAGTGTCATTCCACCCACTGTACAGATGATATCACACCCACTCGATGCCCATCACACCCATTACCTGCATGATGTCATATGCTCTCTATGACGTCATATCCCCTCTTTATGACATCACACCCCAGTGTTTCAAACATCAAATCTGGTATATACATGATATCACCACCACTCTTAGGACTCCATGTCCACGGTATGACATCACATCCTCTGTAATCAGGACGTCACACCCACTCTCTATGATGTCTCATCCACTTTATGACATCACATCCAAGCTGTGTGTGAAACCACAGGCAATTTAATTGTGACATCACACTCACTCTGTCTATTACGTTATATCCACGAATGAGACGTCAGGAAACCTGTGGGGATGACAGCACAACCACTCTATCTAACATCACACAAAGTCTATCTGACATGATCTCCACTGTATCCTTTCATCAAAACCGCTATATGTATCACATCACACCGTCTATGTGTATGATGTCATACGAATTCTATATGCCATCACATCCCCTCTTTATGACGTCACACCGCTACATTTATGACATTACATGCAAAGTACTCATGACGTCACCACCAATGTATATGAAGTCACATCAAAGCTATATGAAATCCCATCTTCTATACTTGGGAAACTGCATCAATCTGAGCCATCCAACCCACTGTATAGGTTAGATGACAAGTACCTTATATATGCCGTCGTGCCCAATATATCTATGCCGTCATATGGGCTTTTTATGACATAATATCCACTCATTCTCACATCACACCACTGCATTTGTGACATCACTTGCACTGTATTCATGCCATCACACCCACTATATGTGAAGTCCCATCAACTGTATATGACATCACATCTTCTATACATATAACAGCACATCCCATACCTGTGTCATCACACTGGGCATATGTATGAAATCACATGCACTAGACGCGACATCACTTTCACTATTTATGACATTAAATCACAGTATTTATGACATTGCACCCACTCGACTGCATCATAACAACCATTCTATCGATGATATAACACACATTGTATGTATGCATATCATATCCAACATAGGTATGGCATCATATGCAGTATGTGGGTTTCCCTACCCATTCTCTTGGACATTACACACACTATATCTGACATCGCTTCCACTGTATCAGTGTCATTACACCCACTGTACAGGTGATATCACACCCACTCGAGGCCCATCACACCCAGTACCTGCATGACGTCATATGCCCTCTATGACGTCATATCCCCTCTTTATGACATCACACCCCAGTGTTTCAAACATCAAATCAGGTGTATTCTTGGTGTCACCCCCACTCTTAGGACTCCATGTCCACGGTATGACATCACATCCACTGTAATCATGACGTCACACCCACTCTATATGATGTCTCATCCACTTTATGACATCACTTCCAAGCTGTGTGTGAAATCACAGGCAATTTATCTGTGACATCACATTCACTCTGTCTATGACGTTATATCCACTAATGAGACATC
>SRVM01034863.1:0-11828 GCA_007570785.1 Antilocapra americana
TGCAGGCCAGTTTGAGGATGGGGGAGATGTCACAGAAGAAGTGGTTCAGGATGTTGGAACCACAGAACGTGGCATCGGAGATAAATAGACCTTGATCACAGAGATGGTGAAGCCACTCATGAAGGAGAAGGCCACCAACTGGACGCACAGCCCCGTGGTCATGATGGCTTGGTAGCGCAGGGGGTGGCAGATGGCCACGTAGCGGTCGTAGGCCATGGAGGCCAGGAGCACACACTCGGTACACACCAGGGAGCTGAAGAAGTAGAGCTGGGTCATGCAGCCCACGAAGGAGATGTGCCTCCTCTGCAGGAGGAAGCCGTCCAGCATCTTGGGGATGATGTCAGACACGTACCAGATCTCCAGGAAAGACATGGAGCCCAGAAAGTAGTACATGGGCCTGTGCAGGGAGGGGCTGCCCCAGACGGTGAGGATGATGGCCAGGTTTTCCAGCAGCACGAAGAGGTAGGTGAGCAGGAAGAGGAAGAAGAGCAGGTACTGCATCTTGGGGACTGTGGGGAAGCCCACCAGGATGAAGACGCTGACCTGGGTCACATTCTCCCCCCTCATCTTCCTGTGCTGGGCACCCAGGGCCACAAACCACCTTCATGCCAGATGAGGGCCAAGGGCGGCTGGGGAGAAAAAACAGAGGTCAGCCTGGGGGTGGGTTTTGACCCAAGGAGGCAGCGCCTGGTTCCTCAGGCAGCAGGGGAGCAGTCATACAGTATTTCCATGTTTTGAAGTAGACAAGCCCTTCATACATTTATAGAGGTAATGATAGAGGACATATAGGGAGAGTGGACATACAGAGGAATAGTTGATTAGGAGTGGAGATCCTTTGCACGGCCCAGGAGGACGCGTGACTGGGACCCAGAATGGGTGTATGGCTGTGGAGCATGTTTTCCAAGAGAAGAGAAGCCTGGATTCCTCGGCCACCACTAGCATCCTCTGCCTCCACCACCTGCATCAGGACCAACCATGACGAAAGCTTAGTGAATTTCCTTCCTCCCAAATTCTATACATGGCAGCTGCTGTTCCACCTCTCTGTGCTCTTCCCTGATGCAGAAAGGTCCACAGGGAAGGCGAGTCGAGTGTGACTGGGGTCATGCCCAACCCTCCCCGGAGGGAAATGCTGAAAGGGCCTGAGAAGCTGCTGCAGGTGAGCGAGGGTCTGCAGGTCTCTGGTGGTGTGACCTGCCACTCCCACCCTCAACCCATGCCCCCACCATTGATGATACTCACCCATACACAAGTACGCACTGACACATTCATATAACACATATACACCCACGTTCTCACACCCATATGTAACACATGCACACACACTGACATGTTCATACAACGTACATACACTCACAATCTCACACCCATACATACACACAGACAGACACACACGGACACATTCACATAATACACCTGCACTCACAGACTCATATCCTTATCTCCACACAAAACATAAATACATGCTGACACACTCATACAACACAGCTACACTCTGAGACTCACCCCCATACATGCAGACATGACAGATACAGTTACATACCGACACATTAACACAACATGTACACTCAGTCTCACATACATGCGGCTACACACTGACAAATTTGTACAACACACCTGCACTCACAATCTCACACCCATACACGCACACACACGGACACATTCACACAACACACCTACACCCACAGACTCATATCCTTATCTCCACACACAACAAATACATACATGCTGACACACTCATAAAACATGCACGGCTACACTCAGACTCACACCCGTACACGCACACAGATTCACACTCACACATTCATACAGCACACCTACATTCACAATTTTACACCCATATGTATTCACACAGACACTGAGACATTCATACAACACACCTCCAGTCTCATGCCCGTACATACACAGACACATACAGATACACACTGAACACTCATGCAACTCACCTAAAATCAGTCTCACACTCATAAACACACACACACACACACCAAGTTCATACAACACACCTACAGCCTCATGCCCGTATGTACATACAGAAACATGGACACATTCATGCAGAACACCTGCACTCACAGTCTCAAACACACACACACACACAGATACACTGACATGTTTATACAACACGGCTACAGTCACACCCATATGTTCACCTTACACACTGACATGTTCATGCAGCACACCTACACTCACAGTCTCACACCCACATATAGATACACAGACACAGACAGACATATATGCACACACACAACACAGCCTCACGCTCATATGTACACAAAGACACAGATAAACGATTACACTCCTACAGCTCCCTTGCAAAGACATTCTCACACCCATATAAACACACACACACAGGTACGCACTGGCAAGTTCATATAACACACCTACAGTCTCATGCCCATATGTACACACACAGATACACACTGGCACATTCATCCACACACCTACACTCACAATCACACACACATATGTACACACATACTCAGGAAGTCCTGGCTGCCTTTCCTGGCCAGAGCAAATTGTAGGGATGGGGGAGTGAATGGTTGGGGAGTAGGTGAGAAGCTAGGGGCAGGGGGAGTATGGCCAACAGAAGCATCAGGTCAGTCACTGGTCGGTGTCAGATGGGAAGGATGGAGCATTCATCAGGCTTGGAAACTTCTTCAGATCTGTTCCATGGATGCTGAGCAGGAAGGAAGTGACCTGCAGGAGTGAAGGCCCACAGCCCTAGGGAAGAATCCCCAACGGAGCTGAAGGGCTGGGGGAGGGTGGAGAAGGCTCCAGGAAAGGGCTGCAGGCTCACAGGATGGGCAGGGGCTGTGAGCCTCACTTCCACTGGCCCCTGGGGCTGTCTGGCCCCAGGTCATCTAGGCAGGACATGAAGGACAGACTGTTCTGGGGGAGGTGGGCAGGGAACACCTGTGGTAAGGAGGGAGATGTATGGGAGGGCAGAACCGATGGGCCTGCAGAGGGGAGCTACGGAGACCACTCCCAACAAACAACCAGGATGAAGGCTGGCCTGAGGGCTGAGGTGCTTCACATGGAGCCTGACCCACTTGTTGACACCACAAGACAAGATGCCCTAAGCTTCCCCGCTGAATGTGGACCCCTAGCTCCTACCACCCTCCACCACCCTCCACCGGCTCCCATCCATGCTGCTCCTTGCTGATCTGCTGAGCTCCCCACCACCTCACAAGATGCCCCTTCTCTCCTCTCTGCTCCAGCAGAGCAGCCTCTGGCCCTGTCTGAACCTGCTACCCACATGGCTTCCCTGGGGTGGCACCTGGCTCTTGCCCAACCTCAGGGCCTCTGAGTCTTTGTTCCAGAAACACAGCAGTGTATCCATCTCCCTGCCACACTGTAGGAGGTGATGAAGCCCAGCACGTGGGCACCCGACGGGTGTGGGCTTTTATCCTGCCTGGATGCTCCAGCACCCTACACCTGTGCTGGCCAAAGGAACCCAGGTGGATGGTATGGCAAAGGACAGCTCACTAGAATAATTCCAGGAATTATTCTATCATTGGAAAAGACCCTGATGCTGAGAAAGATTGAGAGCAGGAGGAGAAGGGAGCAACAGAAGATGAGATGGTTAGATAGCATCACCAACTGAATGGACATGAGTTTAAGCAAACTGCAGGAGACGGTGAAGGACGGGGAAGTCTGCTGTGCTGCAGTCCATGGAATCGCGAGAGCCTGACACAACCTAGCTACTGAACGACAACAACACAACATCTCAATTTGCACATGATGACTATTACAGGAGAACTGACATGCCCAGAGACTGCCAGCAGCTGTGAGCCTGTGAGAAGACACAGGGTCTCCTGGAAATTGCTAACATAGGAGCCCATGACTCATGGGTGATTCCTGGCCTCTGTCTCCATCCAGAAGAGGTCTCTGTCTCACCAGGTTGGCTCTCATGAGGTCGGATCTCACAGCTTTTTTTGTACCTCCTCCTTGGTATCCTATTTTCCTTGTCTTTGAGACATATTTCTTGAAGAAATGCTGCAGGCTGGACAGGATATGCAACCATCCTGTTCCTGATGGAGTTGTGGTCCAGCCAAGGTGGCAGAGGACCCAGAGACAGTGCGAAGGTGGCAATAAAACCGAGGAAACCACACTACAGAGAGGGGTTCAGGGTGCACAACCGAGAATCCCGCCCCTGGTGCATTGACTATTCCAAGCGGAAGGAGTTTGAGAAGTGGCAGAAAGAAGAGGGTCATCCTGAACCCCCACCACCACCATCTCCCCTGGATCAGGTCATAAGACTCCCATGAGAGGGGCTATTTCTGCACCCAGAGGAGAGGAGCATCCTTCCCTCCAAGGACAAGCAGATGCTGAGAAGGAGCCAGACAGGCCTGGCTGAGATTCACCACTTGCCCTGAGTACTCCCTGAGCCTCATAGTCCACAACTGTCCACATCACACAGCATCACACCTTTGTGTGTGCCAATTGCTCGTTTGTGTCCGACTCTTTGTGACCCCTTGGCCTGTGGCCCGCCAGGCTACTCTGTCCATGGGATTTTCCAGGCAAGACTACTGGAGTGGGTTGCCGTTTCCTTCTCCAATCACACCTCTAGTTGTGGCCATTTCTTCAGATTTCCTTTCCTTATAAAGGTTCCTGTGTGTATAAAGGCTCCAAACTTCTATTACATAAATGCTTTTCTCCTGTTACTCTGTTTTTGTCAGTTTGACTTTAGACCCAGCCAGGTACCTAAGACAACCGCTAAAAAGCATAGATATTACTTATCAACAAAAGTCAGTGTGGTCAAAACTATGGTTATTGCAGAAGTCATGTACGATGTGAGAGTTGGACCATAAAGAAGAGTAGGCACCAAAGAAATGATGCTTTTGAACTGTAGTGTTGGAGAAGACTCTTGAGAGTCCTTTGGACAGCAAGGAGATCACACCAGTCAATCCTAAAGGAAACCACACCTGAATACTTATTAGAAGGCCTGATGCTGAAGCTGAAGTTCCAATACTTGGGCCATCTGATAGGAAGAGCTGGCTCATTGGAAAGACCTTGATGCTGGGAAAGATTGAGGGCAGGAGGAGAAGAGGGTGACAGAGGTGAGATGGTTGGAGGGCATCATTGACTCAGTAGATGTGAGTTTGAGCAAACTCTGGAAGATGGTGAAGGACAGGGAAGCCTGGCATGCTGAAGTCTATATGGTCACAAACACTTGGACATGACTTACCCACTGGACAACATCTGATCACCAGTGTGTTGGCTAATTCATACTAGGTTGTCTGGTTCAGTGAAAAATTCTGTTTACTTAGAAATTCAGGACAACTGAAGCTCGTGTCCATTGTCTGCACTTAGGACAATAGCTGTTTTCTTTTTAAGCAAAGCCTTTGTTTGGGAATAATTTTAGAGAAGCTGTGAAGATAGTGCAGAGGAATCCCACAGTGACATCCCTGCCACACTGAGGGCACATCTCACACAGCACTGGAGCTCCTCAGGACTCTGGGTTGACCTCGGTACCCTGTGGCCAAGCGGACCCCAGCCCTGCTGGATTTGGTCTTGTGTCCCTCTCGCATACCTCTTCCATTCCAGGGTCCCACATGGTTTTCAGAAAGCCTGCATTTTTCACGTGATTGTCCCCCGCCCCTGCCTGGTTCCCTGCTCAGAGTCCAAGAGCAGTAGGGAGCCCGGGGTCTCTCCTTCGAAGCAAGTTCTCCAGTGGCTGCAGAGAGAATGCTCTCACCCAGCCAAAAATGCAAACTCTTTTGGATCCTTTGGGAAAACCCGAGAGGAGCAAAGGAAGATTCCCTTCCCAGGAAAGGTGGTTTTATGGGGCTTCACGGGGACTATAGCAGGGTCTCCCCAACGTCACTGGCACCGGCAGCCAGCAGCTGCTTCCCCCACACCCGGGAGACCACCTGGACGGCACCTGAGCCAGCATGGGGACGGGTGTCCTTGGTCTGCCTGATCCACGTGAGGCTGTTGGTGAGGCTGGGGGTGAGGTCAGAAACTGGGGCTCAGCATAGGACCCACAGGTGTGTAGTCAGCACTGGACCTACAGGTGTGAGGGCCATTTCTGGAACACCCTTCAGTGCTGGTGATGCAGAGGGGAGTCCTGCACAGCCCCTGCCCCAAATTGGCTGTGGGGGGCATGCATGCCTGGGGGTCTCTCTCTCTCTCTCTCTCTCTCTCTCTCACTCTCTCTCTCACACACACACACACACACACACACACACACACACACACACACACTTACATACAATCACTCAGCCAGGATGCAGTGTACACACCATGCTCTAGAATCACAGTCAAACAACAGACACCAGCAAGAAAGGTGCTCATCCCACCTGGGGTCCTCCGGTGCTCTCTGTGAGTGGCTTGTTCTGGTGTCTGGCTACTCGCAGGTCAGCCACGGGGCCAGTGTGACTGGGACATGCTCAGGAGAGGTGGGCTGCTTGCGTGGCTGGGAGGCACAGTAGTCTTGGCTATTTCAGCTGGAGCATGAGGACTCCAGGGTCCAATTACCCTGCCAGGCAGGCGACACTGCCCCCATGGCCAATTAGTGGGTCCTCGTGCCTCTGGGGTCAGCTGAGACAGGTCTGCCCGTCCACATCTGTGGCCCTCCATTCACTCCACACAGCTCAGTGGCTGCGTGCTGGGCCAACTTGAGGAGCTGCTGTCCCTGGGTCGGCCCTTGGGCCCACACCTCCATCCACAGGAGGGTGGTAGGGAGGGACGGCAGGCTGCTGTGAACTGAGGGGATCAGGATAAAGCCAGGGGATCAGGATAAAGCCAGAGGCTCAGGATGGCATGCGTTGACCAGGCAGAGTCACAGGACTGATGGGAGAGGGTCAGGCCCTTGTCCTCCCAGCTCGGAAACCCCTCAGTGTCCAGTCCCGAATTCGGGGGCTGGCAGGGTGTTTGTGCCACCACTCGGAGCCTGCATCTGCTCTCTGGCCTCACCCAGACTCTCCCTTTCTCTCTGCTCTAACTCCACTGTCCTGGCCCCTCCTCTTCCACCCTCCCCTTCTTCCTCAGGCTCTTCAGATAGCCCTGCCCCTCCTCCTGCCTCAGGCTGTGGACTCCTGCTGCCTCTGGACTGTCCTTCCTGCAGCACTTTCTGCCCCCCCCCCCCAGGATGGTCTCATTTTCCTCCCCATAAGATTAGTGTCCTGGGTGTGCAGAAACAAACTACCAGAAACTAGGAGGCTTAACGCAACAGAAAATGATTCTGAAAGTCCCACATCAAGGGTGGGAGTCCCGAGCTCCTCCCAAAGGCCCCAGACTAGGTTCCTTTCCGCCTCTCTATCCTCGGCGGCTCCAGGATCCCAGGCCCCTTGTCCACTTCCCTCTCATCTCTGCCTCTGTGGTCACAAGGAGTCCTCTGCTGTGTGTAGACTCGCCTGTGTGTCTCCCCTGGACACCTATAGGGACCTCCTCATTTCCATATCCTTCCCCAGATTCCATCTAAAAGGACCCAGGTCACAGTCACGGGCTCTGGGGGGCAGATCGCCTTGGGGGCCATCCCTTGGCCCCCAGGCATGCTGGGTTTCCCCCGTTAGCGTGAGCCCCTGACCACCCCTCTGTGCATCCTCCTTGTGTGTGTCGTGTGTTTCTTTACCCCACACAGAGGGTAAGCTGCATGAGGCTGGGTTCTTGTCCGTTTGCTCATCATCTAATGCCAGTTGTCTGACTCTTGTCAGGCACATAGGCAGCGCTTGGACTACACATGTGTGAATGAATAAGTGGTTGAATCATTTGTGGTCAGAGAAGGCCATGAACTGAGGGATTCCCGGGAGATGGAACTGGTTTCTGGCTCAGCTGTCCAGGAAGGACCTGGGCTCTCAGGTCTCTGTCCATGGCCTGCAGTCACCTCGGTCAAGCAGAACTGTTCCCTGGCTGGTGGAGCAGCAGGACAAGGGGTGACCCAGGAGGTGCCCTGTCCCCCTCTGCCTCATCTCATGGGGCCATGAGGTCTGACCGAGTAGGTTAAAGGGTGGATAGGACACAGATGAGCTGCTTCACATGGTGGAGGGGGATCTGGGACTGTAACTGACCTCCATTCTTAGGGCTGCCCTCCCCCTACCCTTGGGGTAGCCCTCCTCTGACAAGTGCCCGCAGCTCAGAGTCTCCAGAGCACACACTTCCTGCCCTTGTCAAGAGTCAGTGGAGCGGAATCCCTGGAGCCCGTCCTCTCCAACTTCCGACCTGCGCTTGGGGGGTCACCTGGGTCTGCTCCGCGTTCTGCTCTGATTGGACACTGTACGCCCCACACGTGGCCAGAGTTTTCATGGTCCACCCAGGCCCTGTCTCCCTTGCTGGACCCTGAGGGCCACTGTGGCATGCTGAGTCTCCCTCACCCTGTTTCTCTGCCGTGGACGGTGGACCTGGCACAGAGGGATGACCAGAAAGGGAACCAAACGGTAGCAAATGCACGTGCCTGAAGGGACCAGTGCAGAGCAGAGATGGCGGGGTCCAGGCAGCACAGGCAGCGGCTCTGAGATCCACTCCCTTGGCATTCCCTGCTTGCTAGTTTGAAGCTGATGACCTTTTACATGGCTACAAATGAGAGAGTGAATGACAAAGGGCCTGTGCGTGTCTCTATGGGTGCAGGACCCAGGAAATTTAGGAAAGCAGAGACCCTGGGACACAGAGGCAAGGAGGAAGCCAGATCTCTGTGGCCTCCACAGAGAGAGGTGGTCCATACCGAGCCACTGAAAACCTCTGAGGTCGTCCGAGTTATCTACGGCCCATCGCCCTTTCTTCATGTTTCCTTTCCAGGCCCAGGTCGTGCCGGATGCTGCTCAGATTTTCTCTCATTGATTCCAAATGCCTGACCGACCAGGATTTGAATGTGGTGCTGATCAGAACTGTGTGGAAAGCTGTCTGATGTTGTGAGAGTCATCCACACTCTTGGGCCCACATCCTGAGATTCTGACCCTGGGGTTCCCACGTGGTGACTTCGTGACCTTGCCCCCTGAAGTTTGCCCCTTCAAAGATGCCAGCTCCTCTCTGTGACTCCTGGTGGGCTCCCTGGAGCATGAGGCTGGGGTCTTAGGGCTCCTGGTTCCTCCCTGCAGATGGCTAGAACCTCTTGTTTGTACTTTGGAGTATTCCTTCAATTAATCCTGGGGGATTGCCCACCAGACACCAGGCAGGGCTGCCAGGGTCTCTGGACATGGCTCTCCAGTGGCCTGGGCACCTGTGTGTATTACAGGTCAACCAGGATCGCCTCGTGTGGTAAGAAAACTCATTCTTTCAGCAGCTGATGGGTGAGGGGTGGGGTTTTATAAACATAAGAAAGAGCGGCAGAGTTTAGCCAGGACCTGGGAGGAACAGGACTTAAGCATTTAAACCAAAGTCTTCAGGCCCCGACAATTCCCAGACACACTTTGCTCTGTGGGCATTGGTGCCCAGTTCACTGCCTAGTTCAAGAGTTCCATTCTCTGAAACAGTGTAATTTGTTTAGGACGTGAAAAACTCAGTTGGCCTGATATATTTTGCTGTCTCCTGAAAGGTGCAGGGTAATTTTAAAGATGAGGAAGTCTCGCTTTGCTTAGCCATAAAGTAAGGAAAACCTAAGGCAAAGGAGAAAAGGAAAACTATAACCATTTAAATGAAGAGTGACAAAGAATAGCAAGGAGAGATAAGAAATCTTTCCTTGGTGATCAATGCAAAGATGTAGAGGAAAATGACAGAATGGGGAAAACTAGAGATCTCCTCAACAAAATCAGAGAAACCAAGGGAAAATTTCATGCAAAGACTGGCAAAATAGAGGACAGAAATGGCATGGACATAACCAAAGCAGAAGATATCAAGAATATGTGGCAAGAATACACAGAAAAACTAGACAAAAAAGATCTTCATGACCCAGATAATCACGATGGTGTGATTACTCACCTAGAGCCAGACATCCTAGAATCCGAAGTCAAGTGGGCCCTGAGAAGCATCACTATGAACACAGCTAGTGGAGGTGATGGAATTCTAGCTGAGCTATTTCAAATCCTAAAAGGTAATGCTGTGAAAGTGCTGCACTCAATATGCCAGCAAATTTGGAAAACTCAGCAGTGGCCACAGGACTGGAAAAGATCAGTTTTCTTTCCAATCCTAACGAAAGGCAATGCCAAAGAATGTTCAAACTAATGTACAACTGCACTCATCTCACACACTAGCAAAGTAATGCTCAATATTCTCCAAGCCAGGCTTCAGCAATAAGTGAACCGTGAACTTCCAGATGTTCAAGCTGAAGTTAGAAAAGGCAGAGGAACCCATGATCAAATTGTGAACATCTGCTGGAATATAGAAAAAGCAAGAGAATTTCAGGAAAACATCTACTGCTGCTTTATTGATTATGTCAAAGACTTTGAGTATGTAGATCACAACAAACTGTGTAGAATTCTTCAAAGAGATGGGAGTTCCAGACTGCCTTACCTGCCTCCTGAGAAATCTGTATGCAGGTCAAGAAGAATCAGTTAGAACTGGACATCAAACAACAGACTGTCTCCAAACTGGGAAAGAAGTGTATACATCAAGGCTGTATATTGTCACCTGCTTATTTAAATTCTACACAGAGTACATCATATGGAATTCCAGGCTGGATGGATCACAAGCTGGAATAAGATTGCTGGGGAAATATCAATAACATCAGATATGCAGATGTCAACACCATTATGGCAGAAAGTGAAGAGGAACTAAGTATCATTTTACTTAAAATCAAAGGGTAGAGTGACCAAGTTGGGTTAAAGCTCAACATTCAGAAAACAAAGATCATGGCATCTGGTCCCATCACTTCATGGCAAATTGATATGGAATTAGTGACAGACTTTACTTTCTTGGGCTCCAAAATCACTGTGGTTTGCGACTGCAGCTGTGAAATTCAAAGACACTTGCTCCTTGGTAGAAATGCTATGACCAACCTACACAGTATATTAAAAGGCAGAGGCATAACTTTGTTGACAAAGGTCCATCTAGTCAAAGCTATGGTTTTTCCAGTAGTCGTGTATGGATGTGAGAGTTGGAATGTAAAGAAAGCTGAGAACCAAAGAACTGATGCTTTTGAACCATGATGTTGGAGAAGACTGTTGAGAGTCCCTTGGGCTGCAAGGAGATCCAACCAGTCCATCCTAAAGGCACTCAGTCCTGAATATTCATTGGAAGGACTAATGCTGAAGTTGAAGCTTCAGCACTTTCGCTATCTGATATGATGAGCTGACTCATTGAAAAAGACTCTGATGCTGAAAAAAATTGAAGGCAGGAAAAGAAGAAACAACAGAGGATGAGATGTTTGCATGATATCACTGACTCAATGGACATGACTTCAAGCAATCTCTGGGAGTTAGTGATGGATAGGAAAGGCTGGCATGCTGCAGTTCATGAGGTCACAAAGAGCTGGATGCGACTGAGAGACTGAACTGAACTGAAAATGCAGAAAATAATGCCATTACCACCCCCACAGCTATTGTATCAGCATCCATGAACTGAAGGAGAAAAACTAATGTGGAAGTAAATTTTAAAATAAATGAAGCACTGCAATTATGCAGTGCATTTCCATGATTACAAATAAATGTCCTCAAAGAGAAGAGCTATATTTTCAGATGATATTTCAGATGAGCAAAATGAAAGTCCAGGATACGCCTGCTATAGTGGAGCTCAACCAAAGCCCAGAGCCATTTACAAGGCACGCTTGAACTCTTTGTTCCTCAGACAGTAGATCAAGGGGTTGATGACTGGGGTGAGGACAGTGTACAAAACAGAGATGAGCTTGTTTGAATTCCATGTATCAATGGCCTGGGGGCGGACATACATGAAAAGCAAGGCTGTGTAGAAGATGGTGACCACGGTGAGGTGGGAGGCGCAGGTGGAGAAGGCTCTCCAGC
>SRVM01034871.1:0-11751 GCA_007570785.1 Antilocapra americana
GAAAGAAAAGAGACCAAACTGCTTTCAGGTTAGACTAGAAATAATGACTAGTTACTGATCATGAAAACTGCTTAATTCTGGCCCCATCACTCTTACTTTCCTCGCTTTGTGGGAGAGTTAACAATCTGGATTCCAACCAGTACTTCAGGTAATTATGAGCCAGGTAGTCCTTGTTCAATACTGTGCCCAATACTGGTTTGGGCCACAAGTGAGATCTCACCTAGGGCCTCCTATATTTCTTAAAATTATAAATTTTGTGTGGAACTTCAGGCTACAACTCTAGTTATTACTAAGCAGGGCATTTTCCCTGCATATATCTCTCAAGATTTAGAAGGCAGCTTGTGGAAGATTTGAGAATTTCAGACTCATGAATGCATGTCTTTCTTGTCCGAAATATGTCCTTCTTAGAGATCCAGAAACAGCCCCTGACTGTGCTGAGCCCACCCAGGCCCTCCCTGGGCCAGTCACTGCCGTGTACCCAGGGTGATGCGATGCAGTGGGCTGCCTGAGCAGCAGTTTATACTTTACCTGAGACAGAGCTAGACGCGGTCCTCTCAGCAGTCCCTGGACAGGAGTGCTGCCCTCAGATGCTCCTTTCAGGCTCGGAGAATGCCACAGGTGCTAAGTGTTGGAGCCATAATATAGATCTCCTGTATCCGTCCAAGGTTGAGATGGCTGGGAGAGACAGAAGAACAAACCAAACTTGAAAAACAACACCAGTCTTGAAAAGTTGTCTCTCTGAGGCAAATGGTACCTTCATCTTAAATTCACATTAAGTTGGAGATCACCCACCTTTGTATTTTAAATTGGCGGATAATTGTTTTACAATGTCGTGCTGGTTTATGCCATGCAACAAAGAAAATCAGCCATGATTTTATATATCCTCTCCCTCTTGAGCCTACCTCAGCCCTCCCCTCACACCCACCCCTCTAGGTCACCACAGAACACCAGGTTGGGCTCTCCGTGTTATACAACAGCTTCCCACTAGCCAGCTATTTTACACATGAGAGTGTATATATGTCAACGCTACTTTGTAGTGACATGGATGAACCCAGACACTTTCTTAGAAGTAGGTTTTCAGAAGATGGAGGACAAATGAAAGTTTATGTCCAAAGAGATGGGGATTTGTGGGGGGTGGGGCAGGGGACAGTGAGGTAAAGGGTGCAAAACGTAAGCTCTTTCCATTTTTAATCTGCTGCTGGACTAGTCCAGGTTGCTGTACAGAAATTTGGAAAGGCTAAGTGTGGTGAAATAGCCACATGGACAATCGCTTAAAAATAATTTTCTGTTCCCCTTGAAAAAGCATGATTTTACTGATTTCATCAAATACATACCTCAAAATTATGACAGAAAGTTGAGTAAGTCATGTGCTTAGAATTGCATTTATTATTATTAGCAAGCACAATTATAGTGCTTACACTATAACAAGTACTATTTTAAGAGCTTAGCAAATATTAAACTCATTTGATGGGCTTCCCTGGTGGCTCAGATGGTAAAGCATCTGACTGCAATGTGGGAGACCTGGGTTCAATCCCTGGGTCGGGAAGATTCCCTAGAGAAGGAAATGGCAACCCACTCCAGTACTCTTGCCTGGAAAATTCCTTGGACAGAGGAGCCTTGCAGGCTACTGTCCATGGGGTCACAAAGAGTTGGACACTACTGAGCGACTTCACGGCTACTGATCCTCACAATTGCAATCTTAGGTAGCTATTATTTATAATACTGACTTATTTTTTCAAAACTGAGGCCCAGAGAGATTAAAGAGCCTGTCTGATGTCACACAGTAAGTAGATGGCAAGAACCCAGGATTGAAACCATACCATCTATACTTTCATCACTTTGTTATGTTACCTCATTATGAGTTATGTTTAAGGAAGGGACTAAAATGACAAGACTCAACTAAACGGAAAAGGGAGAAATGAGAAAATGAGTGATTCTAGAAGCTAGGGAGGATTTAGGCTCAGGAATTTCTGGGGATGAGGTCTGGAAATAAGAACAAGAACTTACTGGGAATATTAATTTGGGGTAGTATCTGAATCCATTGAGAAATGACTTTGTTTTCTTTAAAATTTATAAGACCAAGTGGATGAAGAGTCATGAAGGAAAGGAAAAGAATAAGGTGGCTTAAGTGACGTCTTACTTAAGTAACCTCTTCCCTCTAATTAGGGCTTCCTGGGTAGCTCAGTTGGTAAACAATCTGTCTGCAATGCAGGAGACCCCAGTTCGATTCCTGGGTCAGAAAGTTCCCCCGAAGAAGGGAGACTACCCACTCCAGTACTCTTGGGCTTCCCTGGTGGCTCAGTTGGTAAATAATCCACCTGCAGTGCAGGAGATCTGGGTTCGATCCCTTGGTTGGGAAGATCCCCTGGAGCAAGGCATGGCAACCCACTCCAGTATCCTTGCCTGGAGGATCCCCATGGACGGAGCAGCCTGGGGGTTACAGTCCACGGGATCGCAAAGAGCTGGACATGACCGAAAAACTTTTACTTTCCTTCTACTTAATAGAGGTGAGAGGGCCTGTGGAGAAGGACAGAGCTCTCCCTACTCACTGCCTAGACACATTACCAGGATGGACAAGAAGGAAAATGGCAACCACTACACGGGATTTGATGATCCCGCAAAACCAAGGATTCAGGCCTTTAAGAATGGCGTATGATGGCACACCTGCTGCGTGCAGACACGCCACTAGGTGCGCTCCCGTCACCCGTCTTAACTGGGGTGATGCTCCTGAGAGGCGCACGTTTGTTCACTGCGGCTGCTGCAACACTGCTACAAATTTGTTGGCTGAAAACAAAATACACTTTCTTACGGTTCTAGAAGACAGAGGTCCAAAACCAGTTTCACTGGACTGAAATCAGGAGTTGGTAGGACCAGTCATGCCCCCTCCAGAGGCTCTAAGAGAGAATCTGTCTCCTTGTCAGCATTCCTTGGCTTTCGGCTGCATCAGTCCAAACCCAGCTTCATCATCACTTTCTCTTTGGAATCAAATTTCCCTCTATGTCTCTCTCATGAAAACACCAGTGATGACTTTCGGCCCATTCAGGTAACCCAGGATAATCTCCCCGTCAATAACCTTAATTTAATCCCACTGGCAAAATCCCTTCTGTCATTTAGTGTGACATTCACAGGTTCTGGGCGTTAGAATGTGGACATTTAGGGACAAGGGTATTATTTAGTCTACAGCAAGGTAGATACTGTTATTTTTCTCAGATGCAGAAAATGAAGTTTAGGGAAGCAATTGTTTCCAGGTTTTACAATGTTCAGAGTTGAGATTTAAATCTTGGCAGTCAGAGTTTAGGACACACTCTAAACAATTTCGATCTGGGTCCTTAACTACTGCATACTCCTTGATTAAAAGTCACACATAGGTATCAAGACTCCATTGAATAAAATATGATGTACCATCTCCTCTTTCACTTGTGTATTTCTGAATCTGGCCCAGAGCAGAAGAGTCCAGAAAATTGTTAAGCAGGTTTACTAAAAAAAAAAAAAAAAGCATTTACTGTTTGATTTGCACTGAGTAATGAAAGGTTGTTGTTTTTTTTTTTAAAGAGAATATGCCACCAAGTAGTGTTACCACCATTTTATATATTTAAACAACAACAAAAAGATATAGATGCAAAGGTGTAAGGGACATGTCTAAAGGCATCCTGCTAGAAAAACAGCTGGTACCAGATGTCGAGACCCAAATTCAGCCCATCCAGTCCTGATTAAGCACCTATTCAGAGAGACTGTGACTCACCACCCAGCACCTGAGTCCTTATATCCCAGCTTCAAGATGGAAATTAGTTGAGGGATCACACACACTTGTACTAACCACTAATTCATAATCTGCTAACCCCTTCCTTTGTGGGAGAGACTTGGCATTTTTTAAATCCTTTTCTGCCTGAGAGTGAGCAGAGCAGCCCTTGCTCCTCTGGCCATGACCTACTGTGCTTTGAAAAGGTGATTTGGCAAGTGCAGCTGCAAACGCATCTCCAGTATCACACATCTATGGAAAATTCCAGTCAGGTTTTAGACCCAGTCACAGTACATTTTTCTGAGGATCAGTAATGATTTGCTGAGGATCAGTAATGCTCTCCGTATGCTAGCTGACAAGGGCACAATCTCTGTGCTTATTATATTCCATTTGTCAGCTCCTCTCTGACACAGTTGTCCACAGGATTCCTTAGGAATATCTGAGTTATTTCAGGAGTTGCTCCTGCCTGAATGGAGAAGGCAATGGCACCCCATTCCGGTACTCTTGCCTGGAAACTCCCATGGACGGAGGAGCCTGGTAGGCTGCAGTCCATGGGGTCGCAAGGAGTCGGACATGACTGAGTGACTTCACTTTCACTTTTCATTCTCATGCATTGGAGAAGGAAATGGCAACCCACTCCAGTGCTTTTGCCTGGAGAATCCCAGGGACAATGAACCTGGTAGGCTGCCGTCTGTGGGGCTGCACAGAGTCAGACACGACTGAAGTGACTTAGCAGCAGCAGCAGCAGCAGCCTGGCTGTATCCTCTCAGTTCTTAATCAACATTTCCCGGTTGAGACCATAAGTAAGTGGGCTGAAGTGGGTTATGAGAGGCATTCTTCCCTACTCAATTTCATTTGAATCTACATCCTGTACATCTGAATCTCATGCCCTTTAAGTTTCGTATATGTGACATCGCATATTCCCATCATCACTATTTTTAGGAGCCAGGACCACAACGGTGATTGGCAAGTTCATCAGCTTTCCCATTTCTTTCCCTCTTGATTGTTTAAGAGTGATTTGCCAGGGACAGTGCATTTCGATTTTTTGCAAAGCTCAGTGGTCCAGAGACAATACTAGAATTCTGCCCTGGAGAAACACACATTCTGCTAATTGTTCTCTCTCTCTTATAGAACAGAAAATGGACTCATCCGTCACATAGTTCCTCAAGGCTTACCTGTGTGCATTGCCAAGGATTTGGATAAGACTGGTAACACTCCATATTTCCTACTGGAAGGTGCTTTGCATTCCATAAAATTAAATCCACACCATATGAGAAATTTAGTCTAACCTCTCATCTATTGATTCATGAGGTTTGGCTCGCTGAGATGTCCCCCCTCATTCTATTGTGAAGAAAAGGAATTGTTGGCCAAGGACATCATCAAATGTTTATGGTTCCAAGTTTGCCAGTTATCTTTAACTCTATTTGGGTTGCCTTTTGCTGTGCAGAATTCTTTCATTTTTATGAAGTCAAAGCAACTCTCTTTTTTCTTTATATCTCAGTTTCATATTCTGCTTAAAGAAAGACTTCCTCATAACAAGACATGAATTCTCATCCTATAGGCCCCTAGGTATTTGTTTATTACCATAGAACATTACTCAATGTATGCTGTACAGGCAGTCCTCACTCTGAACAGTTTTCTCATGCATGAATTTCAGTTACCATGATTTAATTAAATAATACCTGTCCCTAAACAGAACAAACAAATTTCAGATACCAGTATGTATTAACTGTGAGGAAGTGCTTAAAGTACAAACTTCACAGATGTTACCAAGTTCACAAACCACCACAGTAATGATAGATGTATATCACGATAGAGAACAATCAGGCCCCATCTTTCAAAGTCTCTGGGTGCTGGGTCACTGTATATGTTTACATACATATACAGAGAGGGAGACCCATGGAACGCTCAGAAGTGAACAGCTTCGTTTCCAGGTATTTTGGAATCTTCCATCTCTCTCTATTATTGGTTTCAAGTTACTCCTATCATGGTCTGAGAATAGAACAGACTCCCTATGACTTCTGCTGTTTTAAATTTGTTAGAGTGTGCTTTACGCCCCAGAGTGCGGTCCATCTTGGTGCATACACCATGTGAGCCCCAGACAACGCGGTGCTGCTGGTGTCGGATGGAGCGTCTGCAGACGTCGATTACGTCCATTTGTTGAGTTCAGTTATGTCTGTGCTGATTTTCCGCCTGCTGGGTCTCTCCACTTAGGATGCATGGGTGTATAAATCTCCAGCTATGATATTGGGCCTCTTTCTTTCTCCTTGCAGTTCTGTTTTTGTCTCACTGATTTGATGCTTTGTTGTCAGGCACATACACATCAAGAATTCTTATGTATTCTTGGAGAACTGACCCCTTTATCATTATGGAAAGCCTTCTTTGTGCCTGGTTATTTTCCATGCCCTCAAATCTGCTTTGACTGAAAGTGATACAGCTTCTCAAACTTCTTTGAATTAGTATGATATCTCTTTCCACACCCCCTTCCTTCTAAGTTACATGGGCCTTTATATTAAGATTTAAAGTAGATTTCTTATAATTGGATCTTGTTTTTAGATGCTCTGTGACAATCTTTTAATTGGTATAATCACTGGTATTTAAAATGATTATTGACATCATTGGATTAATATTGATCATATCTGATACTGTTTCACATTGACTGCCACTGTTCTTTGTTCCTATTTTTATATTCCACTCTTTTTCTGCCATTTGTGGTTTTAATCAAGCATTTTAAATGATTCAGTTTTCTCCTTGAAAAGCCAGATACAGTGTACTGGTGGAATTAACTGCAGTAAATAGATCTTCAGCGATGTGGTGCTGGAGAAGCACCCTATAGTCTTATGATTAGGTCTCTGTCTTACAATGAGCATGCGTTCCTCAGCGCTGAGTTTCACAAGTGCCTCTCAACATTTTCTCTCACTTTAAGTGAGACAAAATGGGTGGAAGGGACTTGGGTAGCGTGTTTCCCTTCCCTCTGGTCAGTCAGTCTCAAACCCCAACAAAACCCAATAGATTAGACCTCTGGTAAAAGAGTATCTCCTGAGGGCAGGACTTTTAAGAATAAGTGATGGAAGTAAAGTCTGGTGCTGTAAGAGCAATACTGCATAGGAACCTGGAATGTTAGGTCCACGAATCAAGGCAAACTGGAAGTGGTCAAACAGGAGACGGCAAGAGTGAACATCAACATTTTAGGAATCAGTGAATTAAAATGGACTGGAATGGGTGAATTTAACTTAGATGACCATTATATCTACTGCTGTGGGCAAGAATTCCTTAGAAGAAATGGAGTAGCCATCATAGTCATCAACAGAGTCTGAAATGCAGTACTTGGATGCAGTCTCAAAAATGACAGGATGATCTCTGTCATTTCCAAAGCAAACGATTCAATATCAAAGTAATCCAAGTCTATGCCCCAACCAATTATGCTGAAGAAGCTGAAGTTGAATGATTCTATGAAGACCTACAAGACCTTCTAGAACTAACAACCAAAAAAGATCTCCTTTTCATTATAGGGGACTGGACTGCAAAAGTAGGAAGTCAGGAAATGCCTGGAGTAACAAGCTAATTTGGCCCTGGAGTACAGAATGAAGCAAGCCAAAGGCTAACCAAAGTTTTGCCAAGAGAACGCACTGGTCATAGCAAATACGCTCTTCCAACAACACAAGAGAAGACTCTACCCATGGACTTTACCAGATGGTCAATACTGAAATCAGACTGATTATATTCTTTGCAGCCAAAGATGGAGAAGCTCTATACAGTCAGCAAAAACAAGACCAGCAGCTGACTGGCACAGATCATGAACTCCTTATTGCCAAATTCAGACTGAAATTGAAGAAAGTAGGGAAAAGCCACTAGACCATTCAGATGTGACCTAAATCAAATCCTTTACAATTATACAGTGGAGGTGACAAATAGATTCAAGGGATTAGATCTGATAGACAGTGCCTGAAGAACTATGGATGGAGGTCTGTGACATTGTACAGAAAGCAGTGATCAAGACCATCAATAAGAAAAAGAAATGTAAAAGGCAAAATGGCTGTCTGAGAAGGTCTTACAAACAGCTATGAAGAGAAAGTGAAAGAAAAAGGAGAAAAGGAAAGATACCCAATTGAATGCAGAGTTCCAAAAAATAGCAAGAAGAGATAAGAACGACTTCCTCAGTGATCAATGCAAAGAAATACAGGAAAACAACAGAATGGAGAAGACTAGAGGTCTCAAGAAAATTAGAGGTACCAAGGGACCATTTCATGCAAAGATGGGCACAATAAAGGACAGAAATAGAGGATATTAACAGAAGCAGAAGATATTAAGAGGTGGCAAGAATACACAGAAGAACTATACCAAAAAGATCTTCATGACCCAGATAATCATGATGGTGTGATCACTTGCCAGACATCCTGAAATGCAAAGTCAAGTGAGCCTTAGGAAACATCACTACAAAAAAAGCTAGTGGAGATGGTGGAATTCTAGTTGAGCTATTTCAAATCCAAAAGGATGATGCTGTGAAAGGGCTACACTCAATATGCCAGCAAATCTGGAAATCTCAGCAGTGGCCACAGGACTGGAAAAGGTCAGTTTTCATGCCAATCCCTAAGAATGCGCAAACTACCACAAGATTGCATTCATCTCATATGTTAGCCAAGTAATGTTCAAAATTCTCCAAGTCAGGCTTCACCAGTACATGAACTGTGAACTTCCAGATGTTCAAGCTGGTTTTAGAAAAGGCAGAGAAACCAGATATCAAATTGCCAGCATTCGTTGGATTATTGAAAAAGCAAGAGAGTTCCAGAAAAACATCTACTTCTGCTTTGTTGACTATTCCAAAGCCTTTGACTGTGTGGAGCACAACAAACTGTGGAAAATTCTTTTAAGAGATGGGACTACCAGATCTTCTGACCTGCCTCCTGTGAAATCTGTATGCAGGTCAAGAAGCAACAGTTAGAAGGGGACAAGGAACAACAGACTGGTTCCAAATCAGGAAAGGAGTATGTCAAGTCTGTATACTATCATGCTGCTTACTTAACTTATATGCAGAGTACATCATGAGAAATGGTAGACTGAATGAAGCACAAGCTGGAATCAATATTGCTGGGAGAAATACCAATAACCTCAGATATGCCGATGACACCACCCTTAAGGCAGAAAGCGAAGAAGAACTAAAGAGCCTCTTGATGAAAGTGAAAGAGGAGCGTGAAATAGTTGGCTTAAAACTCAACATTCAGAAAACTAACATCATGGCAAATAGATGGGGAAACAGTGGAAAGAGTGGCTGGCTTTATTATGTTTGGGTTCCAAAATCACTGCAGATGGTGACTGCAGCCATGAAACTAAAAGAGGCTTGCTCCTTGGAAGAAAGGTTATGACCAACCTAGACAGCTTATTAAAAAGCAGAGACATTACTTTTCCAACAAAGGTCCATCCATCTCATCCAAGCTATGGTTTTTCCAGTAGTCATGTATGGATGTGAGAGTTGGATTATAAAGAAAGCTGAGCACCGAAAAATTGATGCTTTTGAACTGTGGTGTTGGAGAAGACTCTTGAGGGTCCCTTGGACTGCAGGGAGATCCAACCAGTCCATCCTAAAGAAAGTCTGTCCTGAATATTCATTGGAAGGGCTGATGCTGAAGCTGAAACCCCACTACTTTGGCCATGGGATATGAAGAACTGACTCATTCTGGGAACGACTGGAGGTGGGAGGAGAAGAGGACAACAGAAGATGCGATGGTTGTAGGGCATCACTGACTCAATGGACGTGAGTTTGAGTAAACTCCAAGGGTTTGTGGTGGACAGGGAGGCCTGGCGTGGTAGTCCATGGGGTCACAAAGAATCAGACACAACTGAGTGAGTGACCTGAATTGTACTGAGGGCAGGTCTTATGATGAATAGGAGAATTTCCTGGTGTATTTCATAATTGTTTCTCTCTCTTTCCTCGGCCAGAATAAGAGTTTACTCTGACCTCTTCACCCAGTAGCAACAACCTGGCAGAGCTCAAGAGTCAAAACTCACCTAAGTATAGAGGACTCCCTGGAAGTTTTATCACATAGACATTTGCACACTGAGCCTCTAGCAATTCATTAAATACAGTTCAGTTTTTCCTACCTCAGTATTGGTTTCCACTGTGATTTCTGCTCATGTGTTTCCATTCAGTAAGCTGTTATATTCTGTGTTGGCCTCTCCAGTTTTAGGCATGATGACTTTCCCTGTGACCTCACTTCTCTAATGTATCTAAGAATTATTGATTTTTCAGTTTGTTCAGATATTTACTTGTTAGTACAGAGTGGCAACTTCCAAGCTCCTTTCACGTTGGACGCAAAACTAGAAGTCTCGTAAGTTTTTTTGACAAGAGCATAAAACATGCTAATTCTCACTATTTCTAATGTTTCAGGTTGCAGTCTCTTGACTAAATATAGGGTTCACTATATTTTTAAAGCTTAAAAGAATGTATCTTTAAGTAAAATAAAATTTGTAATATCCAAATATGTTAGCATTATTATATAATGACTTGCGATTGTCATCTAAAACAATTATATATATCAAGCTCTACATTTAGTATTAAAAACATTTTTTAACTTTTTATTTTATATTGGAGTACAGTTGATTAACAACATTGTGGTAGTTTCATGTGTACAGTAAAGTTACTTTTTTAAAGTCTATATATATCTCTACAACCAACAAGAAAGTTTCTAGTGTTTCCTCAGGAAGATTTTAAGATCAAGGAACAATAATATTTTCTGCATTGGTCATTAAGATAAACTTTGCACAGTGCACTTTGTATGACCATTTTTGTAGTTCTACAGTAAGGACAGTCTGTACTTTATTTACTTTATATTTTATTTCTTATATATACAGGGGTTCCTATGCAGGTTTAATAATATACTGATGTACTATTATAGTTTAGTAGATTTTTTTTAAAACCACTGAAACTTTGGAGTGTGTTTTGATATTGGATATGCACATTTCTCTCTTCATTCCAACTTTATCTTCCCTTAAAAAAAAATCTGCTTTATGGCGATAAATCCCTCTTGATCATTATAACTTTTTAAAAATGTGTTGCTGGAATCTACCTGCTAATATTCACTACAACCTAATATTGTAAAAGAAATGTGCTTCTGGTTAATTTTAGGGTAAATTGCTAAATCTGATTTTTGTCTTGGGACTCAGCTTTTTTAATAAATTGGAAAACAATTGATATCTTTCTAAAGTGTAGATCTTTGACTATATTTTCTAACCTCATAAAGCTACTTATATATATCTATTTTCTACTCAAAATATGAGTCAATATTGGATGCATAACTTATTCATTATCTAGTTTGTCCAGATTTTCAAGTATATTGGTATAAAGTTAGTATAGTATTCTTTTGTAATTAAAAAAATACTGCTTTATAGCTAGTCCCTTCTCTATCGTATTTACCAAATATTGCTTATTTGACTAGTCTTTCTAAAGAACAAGCTTTTGGTATTGTCAAGTTTACCACTTATCTTCTCTATTTTTGTAAATGTTTAAATGTCTCTTTTGTGCATCTTTTTATCCAATTGCGACTTAGGCCAGTCATCTTTGTACATTCCCACTTCACCCAGAGAGGATGGATTTTGTATCCAAGTTCATGTGTCTGGAGAAACAAAGGAAGAGTCCATGCCTGCTCTGTAATTGTTGAAAATTTAAGTTTACTTCAAGTTTATCATACTGCTTAAAGGATCAGAAAAGTTCTCTTGAATAACTGGCTTGGCTCTGAGATAGGCTGTTAAAATACCAAACATAAGAGTTATAACTGTGTCCAGTTCTTGCAGGCTCTAGAGTTCTGCTGGCCCTCCAGGTTCAATAAAGGCAAAATTCCTGACTCTATGTAGCCTATCTTCTAGTCAGAAGGGAGATCAGAAATCTATGTAAATTATCTGACAAGTTGGTGGTGTGGTTTAGTTGCTAAGTAGTGTCCGACTCTTTGCACCCCCAGGGACTGTAGCCCACCAGGCTCCTCTGTCCACAGGATTACCCAGGCAAGAATACTGGAATG
>SRVM01034882.1:0-19532 GCA_007570785.1 Antilocapra americana
ATAGTGTGTGTGATGTCCAAGAGAATGGGTAGGGGAACCCATATACTGCATATGATGTCATACATATAATGGATATGATATGCATACATGCAATGTGTGTGATATCATCGAGAGAGTGGTTGTGATGATGCAGTCGAGTGGGTGCAATGTCATACATAATGTGATTTAATGCCATAAATAGCGAATGTGATGTCGAGTCTAGTGCATGTGATGTCGTACATATGCCCAGTGTGAAGACACAGGTATTGGGTGTGCTGTAATTTGTAAAGAAGATGGGATGTCATATACAGTTGATGGGACTTCACATATAGTGGGTGTGATGGCATGAATACAGTGCAAGTGATGTCATAAATACAGTGGTGTGATATGAGAATGAGTGGATATGATGTCATGAAGAGCACATATGACGGCATAGATACATTTGGCACGATGTCATACATAAGGTACTTGTCATCTAACCTATACAGTGGGTTTGATGGCTCAGATTGATGCAGTATCACAAGTCAAGAAGATGTGATTTCATATAGCTTTGATGTGACTTCATATACAGTGGGTGTGACGTCATGAGTACATGGATGTAATGTCATAAATATAGTGGTGTGATGTCATAAAGAGTGGATGTGATGATGTATATAGTACATATGACATCATACAAATAGAGGGTGTGATGTCATACGTATAGTGGTTTTGATGAAAGGATACAGTGGAGATCATGTCAGATAGAGTGGGGGTGATGTCATGTAGAGTGGTTGTGTTGTCATCCACACAGTGCTTCTGATGTCTCGTTAGTGGATATAATGTCATAGACAGAGATAAATTGCCGGTGATTTCACATGCAGCGTGGATGTGATGTCATAAATTGAATGAGATATCATAGAGAGTGGGTGTGATGCCATAATTACGGTGGATGTGATGTCATATAGTGGACATGGAGTCCTAAGAGTCGGTGTGATATCATGAATACACCTGATTTGATGTTTGAAACACTGAGGTGTGATGTCATAAAGAGGGGCTATGACGTCATAGAGAGCATATAATGTCATACATGTACTGGGTGTGATGGGCATAAAGTGGGTGTGATATCACCTGTACAGGGGGTTGAATGACACTGATACAATGTAAGTGATGTCAAATATAGTGTGTGTGATGTCCCAGAGAATGGGTAGGGTAACCTATATACTGCATATGGTGTCACACATATCTTGGATATGATATACATACATACAATGTGTGTGATATCATCGATAGAGTGGTTGTGATGATGCAGTAGAATGGGTGCAATGTCATAAATACTGTGATTCAATGTCATAAATAGTGAATGTTGTTGGGGCCCGGCCGGGTGATGCGATCAGCCAGATCCATTTTGGTTGGAACGTTGCAAGTCTGCTGCCATATAAGGTGCTGATTACGTGCCAGCTATTCATTCGGCTGGCAAATCACCAAAAGGATCATCCGGCGAACATATATCAGACAGGCCAATCGCCCACAAGACACGTATTCCCTACATGCCCGTCAGAGCTCCCCCCTTCCTTTTCCCACTCCCTCCCCTCCTCCCCATATATAATCGCCATGCGCTCAATAAAATTTTGCAGCTTGATCAGAACCTTTTTCTTGCTGCTATTCTTTGCACCTCTTGTCCCACCCCTTTCATCCGTTTTCAGGTGGATTTCGGAACCTCCGTTGATTGCTCTGTGGGCCAGAGAGACTGCACCCAGCTAGCAGCCGGAGGAAGTGGCACCCAACGTGGGGCCAGAAAACTGCTTGGACGGACCGCCGTCCCTGTTGACCAGACCCCGCAAAGAGCACCGCGATCACCCGCTCGCGAGACGACTCCGGAGAGACCCCCCCCCCCCTCGACAGCGGCATTCGGTCAGGTAAGAATTAATCACGGGACAAGCATGTTCGAAAGATGATGTTTTTATTAGCCAGCTTAAAAAATCCCTAAAGGTGCAAAGAATTCAGGTTCATAAAAAAGATTTAGTTTCATTTTTTCATTTTATTTTTAAGACCTGCCCCTGGTTCCCTCAAGAGGGTACTATCGACACTCGCATGTGGAATCGTGTCGGAGATTGCCTTAATGACTATTATCATGTCTTTGGTCCCCAGACTGTCCCTATCACTACCTTTAACTACTACAATCTTATAAAAGATATTCTCACCAACCAGGGCCATACCCCAGACATTCAGCACCTTTGTCAGGAAGGACAAAGAATCCTTTCCCGCCACTCCTGTTGCCACTCTAGAGCGCCCTCTACCCAAGATCTTATACAAAGCGACCCCATACACCCAAATAACTCCAGTGCCGCTACCGTTACTCGCCCCCCCTCACGGGCCCTCTCAAACTGTCCCTCGATTTCTATCAATATTGAGACAAATCCAAATCCTACTGCTATATACCCCGATCTTAAAGACTTAAGAGAGATAAACAACACAGGCACAGATGATCAGCTGCCCCTTGCTGACCGAGCTAATCTAGAAGATGAGGCAGCCCACTATAACGGCCCTGACTGGCCTCCCTCCTCCTCTGCTCCCACCGCTCCCACCACAGCCGCCATTTTAAACAAGCCCGCACTTAATGCCTCTCCGCCGCTGCCCGCTTCCCCGCCGCCGCCCGCTTCTGCGCCTCCGCCCTGTTCAGCCGCCATCTTACACAGCTCTGCGCTCCCGCCCTTTGTGCCACCGCCATATTTTCCCACCCACCCAGTTACGTCTGCCGCTCCCAACACAGCCCGCCTTCCAGCTCCTATTCTGCATAACTTAGAGCCACCGCCCATCAACCAAACTCCCCTCCCCCAAACAACTTCCCTTCAAGAAGCCCTGATTTTCATCCTAGAGGTTAAGGCGGTAGCCAAAGAACTCGCCGACCTGACTGTCTCTGGCCCCCAAGGTCTCTTAGCCTTCCCAGTAACTAGGAGCCAGGCTCAGCCTCCGCCTCGCGAGGCGACAGACTCTCAAAGCCCTGAGCCCAGTGCTCACGACCCCGCACTTAGTGATCATGATGAAGAAGAGTCAGAACACTCGGCTTCTGATGATGATGAGCCCAGGGTCCCACCATCCCCCCATACTTACAAAAAGCTCAGCTTAAAAACGCTAGAAAAGGTCCAAGCGGCAGTGGCCAACTACGGCCCCACTGCCCCCTTCACTGTTGTCCTGATTGAAAACCTTAGTGATCGATGGCCTACACCCAATGATTGGTTCTTCCTAGCCAAGGCTGCCCTAAGCGGCGGTGATTTTATACTCTGGAAAAGTGAATATGAAGAGGCTTCCAAACAGTTTGTTGAACACAATTCGCGTAAGCCCTCCTCAAAATGTTGGACTCTCAAAATTTCCTTGGCTCTGACCCCTACCAACGTAAGGAAAAACAGGCTCAATTTCCCCCCGGGTTACTAACACAAATTCAGTCAGCAGGTGTTAAAGCGTGGAAACGCCTTCCCCAGAAAGGCGCTGCCACCACCTCCCTTGCAAAGATCAGACAGGGCCCTGATGAGCTATATAGTGATTTCATTAGTCGCTTACAAAACTGGCTGAACGACTTTTTGGCTCTGGAGAAAGCGAAAGTGCCTTCCTTAAACACCTCGCTTTTGAAAATGCTAACCCCGCCTGCCAAAATGCTATTCGACCTCATCGTGAAAAAGACCTCTCAGAGTATGTCCGCCTTTGCTCAGGCATCGGGTCTGCTCACGCTCTGGGGCTCGCTATTGGGGCCGCCTTACAAAGCTTTGCTCCAAACCAGAGATATCATGATCGTGATCGCCTTTGCTTCACCTGCAAACAGCCCGGACATTTTTCGCGGGCTTGCCCACAACGAGCCCACGCCTTATCTAACCCCCACCCCAAGACCCCTTATGACTCTAATACTGGCACTCCCAATATTCAAAGACCCCCTCCCTCGACAACATGTCCCCGTTGTAAAAAGGGGTTTCACTGGGCCTCAGAATGCCGCTCCAAGACAGACATTAATGGACAACCCCTCCCCCCAAAACAGGGAAACTCCAACAGGGGCCAGCCCCAGGGCCCCAACCCAGGGATGAACTCAGGGGCTTCACAGTTCAACCCTCAAATCCCCAACCCTACAATTCCAGCCCTCCCCGTAATCAACCATGCCTCCTCGTCTCAGATCTTTGGAGGGCAACCGCAGGCAGCGCAGTACTAGACCTCTGTACCGCCGCCGACACAATATTAACTCCAAATAATAGCCCTTTGATGCTCCCTGTCGGTGTATATGGCCCCTTACCACCTAACACATTCGGCCTTATTCTTGGCTGTATTAGCTCCACCCTTGAAGGGATCCTAGTGTTCCCTGGCATTCTTGACAATGACTTTGAGGGAGAAATTCATATCATTGTCTCCACCACTCATGATCTAATCTCAATCCCAAAAGGCACCAGGCTAGCACAGATCATTATTCTCCCCTTACAACATATTAACTCAAATTTCAAAGGGGCTTCTTGGGGCCCCAGCACCCCTGGCTCATCAGACACATACTGGGTTCAACAAATCTCTCACCACCGCCCCTCACTCAAGCTCAAACTTAATGGCAAGGTCTTTACAGGCATCTTAGACACAGGAGCAGACGCCACTGTCATATCCCAATCCCACTGGCCAAAGTCTTGGCCATTAACACCCGTTGCCACCCATCTGCATGGCATTGGACAAGCTGCTAACCCCCAACAAAGCCCTCAAACCCTGATGTGGGAAGATGCTGAGGGAAATAGTGACTCCGTCACTCCCTTTGTTCTCCCCAATCTGCCTGTTAACCTGTGGGGGAGAGATATCCTCTCCCAAATGAAGGTGATCATGTGCAGCCCCAATGACATAGTTATGACCCAAATGCTTAATCAAGGCTTCCTGCCAGGTCAGGGACTAGGAAAAAGAGGTCAAGGAATCACTAAGCCCGTTACGATCCCTCCTAAAACAGACAAAGCAGGTTTAGGATACCCCCAAAATTTTCCCTAGTGGCCACTGATAGTCCTGTACCCCACGCAGACAAGATCCTTTGGAAGACAGTGGATCCTGTTTGGGTCAATCAGTGGCCCCTTACCCACGAAAAAACCTTAGCTGCGATAGCGTTAGTACAGGAACAGCTTGCAGCAGGACATATTGAGCCCACTAATTCCCCCTGGAATACACCCATATTCGTAATAAAAAAGAAATCTGGCAAATGGCGCCTCCTACAGGATCTTAGGGCCATTAATAAAGCAATGATCCCCATGGGGGCCTTACAGCCTGGCCTCCCTTCGCCAGCTGCCATCCCTGCCAGTTACCATAAGATAGTCATAGACCTAAAAGACTGCTTCTTTACCATCCCCCTCCACCCCGACGACAGGCCCTATTTCGCCTTCAGTGTCCCACAAACCAACTTCCAAGGCCCCATGCATCGTTACCATTGGAAAGTGCTGCCACAGGGCATGGCCAATAGTCCCACCCTGTGTCAAAAATTTGTTGCGGCAGCTGTTGCCCCAGTCAGGGCACGGTGGCCTCAGGCATACATTCTCCATTATATGGACGATATCCTTTTTGCATGTCCTGACGAAGACACTGTCAGGGCCTGTCACGCCCACCTGATCGCCTGCCTTACAATACAAGGGCTACAAATCGCCCCCGATAAAATACAAACATCCCACCCATACTTTTATCTAGGATTTGAACTTTGCCATCAACATATATTTACCCCTCGTATCCGCCTTAGAACAGACAGGCTAAAAACGCTTAATGACTTCCAAAAACTTCTTGGAGACATTCAGTGGCTTCGGCCGTACCTAAAACTGCCCACAGAGGCCCTCCTCCCACTTAATAATATCCTCAAAGGAGATTCAGACCCCCTGTCTCCTCGTGTCTTGACGCCCGAGGCAAAACACTCTCTAGACATTATCAACAAGGCTATCCAAAACCAAACTGCTCAACAGATCTCTTATAGCCTGCCTCTAATATACCTCTTACTCCCTACAACACATACCCCTACCGGAGTTTTTTGGCAGGCAAAGACCACAGAGCCCTCAAAAAACGGTCACCCCCTCCTTTGGGTCCACCTCCCAGCTTCCCCCTCTCGAGTCCTATTGCCTTACCCTTCCCTTCTTGCCATGCTAATTATAAAGGGGCGCTCAACCAGTCGCCAGCTGTTTGGTAAAGACCCAGAATCAATAATTATCCCTTACACACAAGACCAATCAAGTTGGCTTTTACAAACCTCTGATGAACGGGCTATCGCGCTGTCCTCCTTCACAGGAGACCTTGACAACCATTACCCTAGCGATCCCCTTATTCAATTCGCTAAGACCCATCCATTTGTCTTCCCTAAAATCACTAAAACAACTCCGCTCCCCAAAGCCGCCCTCCTCTTTACTGACGGATCTTCAAATGGCATGGCTGCCTATGTTCTCAATGGACAAACCTTCACAACAAAATCTCCCTATACCTCTGCACAACTTGTAGAACTGTTTGCTATCCTCAAAGTCTTTACCTCGCTTGCCAACCAACCGTTCAACCTCTACACCGACAGTGCCTACATAGCTCAGTCAGTCCCCCTGTTAGAAACCGTCCCCTTCATCAAACCTTCCACAAATGCTGCTCCCCTATTTGCTAAGTTACAAGCTCTTATTTTACAAAGACAACACCCCTTTTTCATCGGACACCTTCGTGCCCACCTTGACCTTCCCGGGCCCCTGACTGAGGGCAATGCCCTAGCAGATGCCGCTACACAAACTGTCTATCCTGTCCTCACAGACCCTATCACTGAGGCAACACAAGCCCACACCTTACACCATTTAAATGCCCATACCCTTCGCCTGCTTTACAAAATCACAAGAGACCAAGCTAGAGAAATTGTCAAGGCCTGTCCCCATTGCGTCCCCTCGGCGCCTGTGCCTCACCTGGGAGTAAATCCCCGGGTACTCACCCCAAATGCCATCTGGCAGATGGACATAACTCACCTAACAGCCTCTGGAAAACTTAAGTTCATTCATGTTACTATTGACACCTTTAGCGGGTTCATAGCTGCCTCCCTACAAACAGGTGAGGCATCAAAAAATGTCATCTCTCACATGATCCATTGCCTATCCATCTTGGGCAAACCTCGTACTATCAAGACAGACAACGGCCCAGGATATACTGGAAAAAATTTTCAGACTTTTTGCCAACGGCTTCAGATCAAACATATCACAGGCATCCCTTACAATCCCCAGGGACAAGGCATTATAGAGAGAGCTCATCAGACTTTAAAAAATTCCATCAACCGCCTGACACATTCGCCCCTCAGGTTCACAAAACAACATCCTCGTAACCTCCTAAACCATGCACTCTTCCAACTCAATTTCCTCACCCTAGACTCTCAGGGACACTCAGCGGCTGACCGCCACTGGCATCCACAAACTTCTAGCCAACAGGCCACATTCATGTGGCGCGACCCCCTCACTCGCGCCTGGAAGGGCCCAGACCCCGTCCTCATTTGGGGAAGAGGCTCAGCCTGCATTTATGACCAGAAAGAAGACGGCCCACGGTGGCTACCTGAAAGGCTAATACGACACATCAACCATCGGGCCCCCCAAACTAACTTTAATCACATCCCAGGGAACAATGATGTGCCCTGAGGAAAACCCCTTTTCCTCTTTTCTCTTTCAGACAATATGCATCCTCATTGGCTTTTCCCACTACTGTTACAAATACTGCTATGCCAAACAATAGATGGAGGGCTCCGGCCACCACCTCCCAAGCCACAACTATACCTCACCCTTTTTGGACCACCATGCGAATGCCGTGGAGGAATAGACGTCAACCATTATGCAGATCCATCATTTTGGACCTTAAAAGTTGATTATGGCACGAAAATGGCCTTTCTGACACGTGAGGTGACTAACATTGGAAGTGGTAAGGTTCATTGGCGCTGTGTACCAAAACCCCCTATTATATCTGCCATCAATGGCAGGCCAGGTCCTTGCCCCAAAAAATGCGAAACTGATGGATTTCAAGAGACATTGCACTCTTCCTGTTATCATGAGACTCAAGAGTGCACATATGACAATCAAATCTTTTTCACTGCCATACTCCAAAAAACTAAAACGGGGGGAACCACCCGTACCTCACCCGTTGGCTCCAGCCCATACCTAGAGGCCGGGTGCAAGGGCACAATGGGACAGCCAGTATGCTGGGAACAGGTTGCTCCTATTCACATCTCTGATGGAGGTGGACCCCAGGACAGAGTGAGAGAGGTTATCGTTCAAAAAAAGATAGAACATCTCGTTGATAGACAATTTTCAAAGCTTTCCTACCACCCTATAGCACTCCCCAAATCACGGGGAACAGACCTAGACCCCCAAACAATAGACATTTTGACAGCCACCCACCGGGCGCTTAACGCCTCTAACCCCAATTTAGCCCAAGACTGCTGGCTATGTCTCAGCCAAGGCATTCCCATGCCCCTGGCTGTCTCCGTTAATACATCAGACCTCAACACCATTGACCAAAACTGCACTCTCGGCCTGCCCTTCAGGGTCCAACCTACATTGTTTTCATTCTCCCCCTGCATCTACAAACACCCGCACAATGATTCCACAGATATCCCCGTTGGCTTCGCTGCCTTTACCAACTGTAGCTCTGTGTTTAACTATACCTCTAGCTACACCACCCTCCTATGCCCCGGACCAGGAAAGGCATTCGTTTGCGGAAACAATCAAGCCTATACCGCCATACCCCCCTCATGGACAGGGCTGTGCGCCCTAGACACCCTGCTACCAGACATAGATATCATTCCAGGAAATGAGCCCGTTCCCGTTCCTGCTTTTGACCACCTTGCAGGACGGCACAAAAGAGCCCTAGTCATTATCCCCTTGCTTGTTGGGTTAGGAATCTCTGGAGCGATAGCTACGGGATCTGCAGGCCTAGGATATGCAGTTGATTCATATTCACAGCTCTCTAAGCAGCTCATTGATGATGTCCAGGCCATATCCAGCACCATTAGTGATATCCAAGATCAACTAGACTCCCTAGCAGAAATAGTCCTTCAAAACAGACGAGGCTTAGATCTTCTCACCGCAGAACAGGGAGGTATCTGCCTTGCCTTACAGGAACGCTGCTGCTTCTACGCCAACAAATCCGGCATTGTCCGAGATAAAATAAAAAGGCTACAAGAAGATCTAGAAAAAAGAAGGAAAACGCTAATAGAGAATCCCTTTCTGACAGGCCTTAATGGACTACTCCCCTATCTCCTTTCCCTTCTTGGGCCCCTGATCACTGTCCTCCTGCTTCTCACCTTTGCCCCCTGGGTTCTGAGGCATGTCACGACACTTGTCAAAGACCAGCTTAATGACATACTAGGGAGACCCATCCAGATTCACTGTCACCAGTTGGAAATGCTCGACCATGAAAATTATCAAGGCCCTCTCCCACGGGAGCTGCATGATTCTCGAGAGTCTGCATTGCAGCCCAGTTGCTGCAATGGACACCGCTAGGTGAGCGACAAAGAACCGCAAGGAGGGGCCTCCACCAAAGAGGCCACTCTCGAGCCTCCTGCGAGGTAAGCCAGCTTGCATGGAGGTTGACACCCAAATCCTCCCCTCCAAAAAAGGGTGCCATTTAAGCTCTACGCAGAGCTCAGGAGGAGCTTGGCCACTGCTTCCCCTAGCCGGTCAATGTCCAAACAAAACCAGACTCCTCACCTTAAAAAACAAAAAGGGAGGAGATGTTGGGGCCCGGGCGGCTGATGCGATCAGCCAGAGCCATTTCGGTCAGAATGCTGCAAGCCTGCTGCCATCTAAGGCGCTGATTACGTGCCAGCTATACATTCGGCTAGCAAATCACCAAAAGGATCATCCGGCGAACATATATCCGACAGGCCAATCACCCACAAGACACGTATTCCCTACATGCCCGTCAGAGCTGAACCCTTCCTTTTCCCACTCACTCCCCTCCTCCCCATATATAATCGCCTTGCGCTCAATAAAGTTTTGCAGCTTGATCAGAACCTTTTTCTTGCTGCCGTTCTTTGCACCTCTTGTCCCACAACGTTCAACCGTTTTCAGGTGGATTTCGGAACCTCCGTTGACTGCTCTGCAGGCCAGAGCGACTGCGTCCAGCTAGCCCCCGGAGCAGAATGTGATGTCGAGTCTAGTGTATGTGATGTCATACATATGCCCAGTGTGATGACACAGGTATTGGATGTGCTGTTATTTGTATAGAAGATGTGATGTCATATACAGTAGATGTGACTGACATATTGTGGGTGTGATGGCAGGAATACAGTGCAAGTGGTGTCATAAAAACAATGGTGTGATATGACAATGAGTGGATATGATGTCATAACGAGCACATATGATGGCATAGATATATTGGGCACGATGGCATACATAAAGTACTTGTCATATAACCTACACAGTTGTTTGATGGCTCAGATTGATGCAGTATCAGAAGTCCAGTAGATGTGATTTCATATAGCTTAGATGTGACTTCATATACAGTGGGTGTGACGTCATGAGTACATTGGATGTGATATCATAAATATAGTGGTGTGATGTCATAAAGAGTGGATGTGATGACGTATATACTACATATGACATCATACAAATAGAGGGTGTGATGTCATACGTATAGTGGTTTTGATGAAAGGATACAGTGGAGATCATGTCAGACAGAGTGGGGGTGATGTCACACGGAGTGGTTGTGTTGTCATCCACACAGTGCTCCTGATGTCTCGTTAGTGGATATAATGTCATAGACACAGATAAATTGCCTGCGATTTCACATGAAGCGTGGATGTGATGTCATAAAGTGGATGAGATATCATAGAGAGTGGGTGAGACGTCATGATTACAGTGGATGTGAGGTCATACAGTGGACATGGAGTCCTAAGAGTGGCTGTGATATCATGAATACACCTGATTTGATGTTTGAAACACTGGGGTGTGATGTCATAAAGAGATGATATGACGTCATAGAGAGCATATGATGTCATACAGATACTGGGTGTGATGGGCATAGAGTGGGTGTGATATCATCTGTACGGTGGGTGGAATGACACTGATACAGGGAAGCGATGTCAGATATACTGTGCGTGATGTCCAAGAGAATGGGTAGGGAAACCCGGATACTGCATATTATATCATACATATATTGGATATGATATGCATACATGCAATGTGTGTGATATCATCGAGAGAGTGGTAGGTGATGATACAGTCGAGTGGGTGCAATGTCATAAATACTGTGATGTAATGTCATAAATAGTGAATGGGATGTTGAGTCTAGTGCATGTGATGTCATGCATATGCCCCGTGTGATGACGCAGGTTTTGGGTGTGCTGTTATTTGTATATAAGATGTGATGTCATATACATTTGATGGGACTTCACATATAGTGGGTGTGATGGCATGAATACAGTGCAAGTGATGTCATAAATTCAGTGGTGTGATATGAGAAAGAGTGAATATGATGTCATAAAGAGCCCATATGATGGCATAGATACATTGGGCACGATGTCATACATAAAGTACTTGTCATCTTACCTATAAAGTGGGTTTGATGGCTCAGATTGATGCAGTATCACAAGCACAGAAGATGTGATTTCATATAGCTTTGATGTGACTTCATATACATTGGGGGTGACGTCATGAGTACATTGGTTTTGATGTCATAAATATAGTGGTGTGACGTCATAAAGAGTGGATGTGACGGCATATATAGTATGTATGACATCATACACATAGAGGGTGTGATGTCATACGTATAGTGATTTTGATGAAAGGATACAGTGGAGATCATGTCAGATAGAGTGGGTGTGATGTCACATAGAGTGGTTGTTCTTTCATCCACACAGGGCTCCTGATGTCTCATCAGTGGATATAACGTCATAGACATAGTGAGGGTGATGTCACAGATAAATTGCCTGTGATTTCACATGCAGCGAGGATGTGATGTCATAAAGTGGATGAGACATCATATAGAGTGGGTGTAACGTCATGATTTCAGTGGATGTGATGTCATACCGTGGACATGGAGTCCTAAGAGTGGGTGTGATATCATGAATACACCTGATTTGATGTTTGAAACGCTGGTGTGTGATGTCATAATGAGGGGATATGACCTCATAGTGAGCATATGATGTCATACAGGTACTGGGTGTGATGGGCATAGAGTTGGTGTGATATCATCTGTATAGTGGGTTGAATGAGATTGGTACAGTGGAAGCGATGTCAGATATAGTGTGTGTGATGTCCAAGAGAATGGGTAGGAAAACCCTTATACTGCGTATGATGTCATACATATATTGGATATGATATGCATACATGCAATGTGTGTGATATCATGGAGAGAGTGGTTGTGATGATGCCGTCGAGTGGATGCAATGCCGTACATACTGTGATTCAATGTCGTAAATATTGAATGTGATGTCTAATCTACTGCATGTGATGTCATACATCTGCCCAGTGTGATGACACAGGTATTCGATGTGGTGTTATTTGTATAGAAGATGTGATGTCATATACAGTTGATGGGACTTCACATATAGTGGGTGTGATGGCATGAATACAGTGCAAGTGATGACATAAATATAGTGGTGTGATATGAGAATGAGTGGATATGATGTCATAAACAGCCCATATGACGGCATAGATACATTGGGCACGATGTCATACATAAGGTACTTGTCATCTAACCTGTACAATGGGTTTGATGGCTCAGATTGATGCAGTATCACAAATACAGAAGATGTGACTTCATATTGCTTTGATGTGACTTCGTATACATTGGGAGTGACGTCATGAGTACATTGGATATGATGTCATAAATATAGTGGTGTGACGTCATAAAGAGTGGATGTGATGGCATATAGAGTACGTATGACATCATACACATAGAGGATGTGATGTCATACGTATAGTGGTTTTGATGAAAGGATACAGTGGAGATCATGTCAGATTGAGTGGTTGTGATGTCATCCACACAGGGCTCCTGATGTCTCATTAGTGGATATAGTGTCGTAGACATAGTGAGTGAGAGGTCACAGATAAATTGCCTGTGATATCACATGCAGCGTGGATGTGATGTCATAAAGTGGATGAGACATCATATAGAGTGGATGTGACGTCATGATTTCAGTGGATGTGATGTCATACCGTGGACATGGAGCCCTAAGAGTGGGTGTGATATCATGAATACACCTGATTTGATGTTTGAAACACTGGGGTGTGATGTCATAAAGAGGGGATATGACGTCATAGAGAACATATGATGTCATACAGATACTGGGTGTGATGGGCATAGAGTGGGTGTAATATCATCTGTACAGTGGGTGGAATGACACTGATACAGTGGAAGCGATGTCAGATATAGTGTGTGTGATGTCCAAGAGAATGGGTAGGGAAACCTATATACTGCGCATGATGTCATACATATATTGGATATGATATGCATACATGCAATGTGTGTGATATTATCGAGAGAGTGTCTGTGATGATGCAGTCGAGTGGGTGCAATGTCATAAATACTGTGATTTAATGTCATAAATAGTGTATGTGATGTCGAATCTAGTGCATGTGATGTCCTACATATGCCCAGTGTGATGACACAGGGATTGGATGTGCTGTTATTTGTATAGAACATGTGATGTCATATACAGTTGTTGGGACTTCACATATAGTGAGTGTGATGGCATGAATACAGTGCAAGTGATGTCATAAATACAGTGGTGTGATATGAGAATGAGTGGATATCAGGTCATAAAGAGCCCCTTGTCGGCATAGATACATTGGGCACCATGTCATACATAAGGTACTTGTCATCCAACCTATACAGTGGGTTTGATGTCTCAGATTGATGTAGTATCACCAGTACAGTAGATGTGATTTCATATAGCTTTGATGTGACTTCATATACATTGGGTGTATCATCATGAATACATTGGATGTGATGTCATAAATATAGCTGTGTGACGTCATAAAGAGGGAATGTGATGGCATATAGAGTATGTATGACATCAAACACATAGAGGGTGTGGTGTCATATGTATAGTGATTTTCATGAAAGGATACAATGGAGATCATGTCAGATAGAGTGGGTGTGATGTCAGATAGAGTGGTTGTGCTGTCATCCAACCAGGGCTCCTGATGTCTCATTAGTGGATATAACGTCATAGACATAGTGAGTGTGATGGCACAGATAAATTGCCTGTGATTTCACATGCAGCGTGGAAGTGATGTCATAAAGTGGATGAGACATCATATAGAGCGGATGTGACGTCATGATTACAGTGGATGTGATGTCATACCGTGGACATGGAGTCCTGAGAGTGTGTGTGATATCATGAATACACCTGATTTGATGTTTGAAACACTGGGGGTGATGTCATAAAGAGGGGATATGACGTCATAGATAGCATATGATATCATACAGGTACTGGATGTGATGGACATAGAGTGGGTGTGATATCATCTGTACAGTGCGTGGAATGACACTGATACAGTGGAAGCGATTTCAGATATATTGTGTATCATGTCCAAGAAAATGGGTGGGGAAAACCATATACGGCATGTGATGTCATACATATATTGGATATGATATGCATACATGCAATGTGTATGATATCATCCAGAGAACGGTTGTGATGATGCACTCGAGTGGTTGCAGTGTCATAAATACTGTAATATAAAGTCATAAATAGTGAATGTGATGTTGAGTCTAGTGCATGGGATGTCATACATATGCCCAGTGTGGTGACACAGGTATTGGATGTTCTGTTGTTTGTATAGAAGATGTGATGTCATATAGAGTTGATGGGACTTCACCTATAATGGGTGTGATGGCATGTATACAGTGCAAGTGATGTCATAAATACAGTGGTGTGATATGAGAATGAGTGGATATGATGTCATTAAGAGCCCATATGACGGCATAGATACATTGGGCACCATGTCATACATAAGGTCCTTGTAATCTAACGTATACAGTGGGTTTGATGGCTCAGATTGATGCAGTATCACAAGTACAGAATATGTGATTTCATATAGCTTTGATGTGACTTCATACACATTGGGAGTGACGGCATGAGTACATTGGGTGTGATGTCATACATATAGTGGTTTTGATGAAAGGATGCATTGGAGATCATGTCTGATAGAGTGGGTGTGATGTCAGAGAGAGTGTTTGTGCTGTCATCCAAACAGGTCTCCTGATGTCTCATTAGTAGATATAACGTCAAAGACATAGTCAGTGTGATGTCACAGATAAATTGCTTGTGATTTCACATGCAGCATGGATGTGATGTCATAAAGTGGATGAGACCTCATATAGAGTGGGTGTGATGTCATGATTACAGTGGATGTGATGTCATACAGTGGACATGGAGTCCTAAGAATGGGTGTGATATCATGAATACACCTGATTTTATGTTTGAAACCCTGGGGTGTGATGTCATAAAGAAAGGATATGAGGTCATAGAGAGCATAAAATGTCATACAGGTACTGAGTGTGATGGGCATAAAGCGGGTGTGATATCATCTGTACAGTGGATGGAATGACACTGATAGAGTGGAAGCGATGTCAGATATAGGGTGTGTGATGTCCAAGAGAATGGGTAGGGAAATCCATATACTGCATATGATGTCATACATATATTGGATATGATATGCATACATGCAATAAGTGTGATATCATCGAGAGAGTGGTAGGTGATGATGCAGTCGACTGGGTGAAATGTTATAAATACTGTGATTTAATGTCATAAATAGTGTATGTGATGTCGAGTCTAGTTCATGTGATGTCATACATACATGTCGTGTGATGACACAGGTAGGGGATGTGCTGTTATTTGTATAGAAGATGTGATGTCATATAGAGTTGATGGGACTTGACATATATTGGGGCTGATGGCATGAATACAGTGCAAGTGATGTCATAAATTCAGTGGTGTGATTTGGTAATGAGTGGATAAGATGTCATAAAGAGCCCATATAATGGCATAGATACACTGGACACGATGTCATCCATAAGGTACTTGTCAACTAACCTACACAGTGGGTTTGATGGCTTAGATTGATGCAGTATCACAAGTACAGAAGATGTGACTTCATATAGCTTTGATGTGACTTCATATACATTGGGGGTGACGTCATGAGTACATTGGATGTGATGTCATAAATATACTGGTGTGACGTCATAAAGAGTGGATGTGTTGGCATATAGAGTACGTACGACATCATACATATAGAGGGTGTGATGTCATGTGTATAGTGGTTTTGATGAAAGGATACAGTGGAGATCATGTCAGATAGTGAATGTGATGTTGAGTGTAGTGCATGTGATGTCATACATATGCCCAGTGTGATGACACAGGTATTGGATGTGCTGTTATTTGTATAGAAGATGTGACGTCATATACAGTTGATGGGACTTCACATATAGTAGGTGTGATGGATTAATACAGTGCAAGTGATGTCATAAATACAGTGGTGTGATATGAGAATGAGTGGATATGATGTCATAAAGAGCCCATATGACGGCATAGATACATTGGGTAGATATCATACATAAGGTACTTGTCATCTAACCTATACAGTGGGTTTGATGGCTGAGATTGATGCAGTATTACAAGTACAGAAGATATGATTTCATATAGCATTGATATGACTTCATATACATTGGGAGTGACGTCATGAGTACATTGGATGTGATGTCATAAATATAGCGGTGTGACATCATAAAGAGGGGATGTGATGGCATATAGAGTACGTATGACATCATACACATAGATTGAGTGAGGTCATACGTATAGTGGTTTTGATGAAAGGATACACTAGAGATCATGTCAGATAGAGTGGTTGTGATGTCAGATAGAGTGGTTGTGCTGTCATCCAAACAGGGCTCCTTATTTCTCATTAGTGGATATAACGTCATAGACAGAGTGAGTGTGATGTCACAGATAAATTGCCTGTGATTTCACATGCAGCATGGATGTGATGTCATAAAGTGGATGAGACATAATATAGAGTGGGTGTGATGTCATGATTACAGTGGATGTGATTTCATACTGTGGACATGGAGTCCTAAGAGTGGGTGTGATATGATGAATACACCTGATTTGATGTTTGAAACACTGGGGTGTGATGTCATAAAGGGGGCATATGACGTCATAGAGAGCATATGATGTCATACAGGTACTGGGTGTGATGTGCATAGAGTGGGTGTAATATCATCTGTACAGTGGGTGGAATGACACTGATACAGTGGAAGTGATGTAAGATACAGTGTGTGTGATATCCAAGAGAATGGGTAGGGAAACCCATATACTGTGTATGATGTCATACATATATTGGATATGGTATGCATACATGCGATGTGTGTGATATCATCGAGAGAGTGGTTGTGATGATGCAGTCAAGTGGGTGCAATATCATTAATACTGAATGTGATGTCGAGTCTAGTGCATGTGATGTCATACATATGCCCAGTGTGAAGACACACGTATTGGATGTGGTGTTATTTGTATAGAAGATATGATGTCATATACAGTTGATGGGACTTCACATATAGTGGATGTGATGGCATGAAAACAGTGCAAGTGATGTCATAAATACAGTGGTGTGATATGAGAATGAGTGGATATGATGTCATAAAGAGCCCATATGACGGCATAGATACATTGGGCACGATGTCATTCATAAGGTACTTGTCATCTAACCTGTGCAGTGGGTTTGATGACTCGGATTGATGCAGTATCACAAGTACAGAAGATGTGATTTCATATTGCTTTGATGTGACTTCGTATACATTGGGGGTGACGTCATGAGTACATTGGATGTGATGTCATAAATATAGTGGTGTGACTGCATAAACAGTGGATGTGATGGCATATAGAGTACGTATGACATCATACACATAGAGGGTGTAATGTCATACGTATAGTGGTGTTGATGAAAGGATACAGTGGAGATCATGTCAGATAGAGTGGGTGTGATGTCAGATAGAGTTGTTGGGCTGTCATCCACACAGGGCTCCTGATGTCTCATTAGTGGATATAACATCAAAGACATAGTGAGTGTGATGTCACAGATAAATGGCCTGTGATTTCACATGCAGCGTGGATGTGATGTCATAAAGTGGATGAGACATCACATAGAGTGGGTGTGACGTCATGATTACATTGGACGTGATGTCATACCGTGGACATGGAATCCTAAAAGTTGGTGTGATATCATGAATACACCTGAATTGATATTTGGAACACAGGGGTGTGATGTCATAAAGAGGGGATATGACGTCATAGAGAGCATATGATATCATAGAGGTACTGGGTGGGATGGGCATAGAGTGGGTGTGATGTCATCTGTACAGTGGGTTGAATGACACTGATACAGTGGAAGCGATGTCAAATATAGTGTGTGTGATGTCCAGGAGAATGGGTAGGGGAACCACAATACTGCGTATGCTGCCATACATATATTGGATATGATATTCATACATGCAATGTGTGTGATATCATCGAGAGAGTGGTTATGATGATGCAGTCGAGAGGGTCCAATATCATTAATACTGAATGTGATGTCGAGTCTAGTGCATGTGATGTCATACATATGCCCATTGTGACGACACAGGTATTGGATGTGCTGTAATTTGTATAGAAGATTGATGTCATATACAGATGATGGGACTTCACATATAGTGGGAGTGATGGCTTGAATAGAGTGAATGTGATGTCATAAAGACAGTGGTGTGTTTTGAGAATGAGTGAATATGATGTCATAAAGAGCCCGTATGACAGCATAGATACATTGGGCACGATGTCATACATAAGGTACTTGTCATCCAACCTATACAGTGGTTTTGATGGCTCAGATTGATGCAGTATCACAAGTACAGAAGATGTGATTTCATATAGCTTTGATGTGACTTCATATACATTGGGGGGTAACGTCATGAGTATATTGGATGTGATGTCATAAATATAGTGTTGTGACGTCATAAAGAGTGGATGTGATGGCATATAGAATCCCTATGACATCATACACATAGAGGGTGTGATGTCATACGTATAGTGGCTTTGATGAAAGGATACAGTGGAGATCATGTCAGATAGAGTGGGTTTGATGTCAGATAGAGTGGTTGTGCAGTCATCCACACAGGACTCCTGATGTCTCATTAGTTGATATAACGTCATAGACATAGTGAGTGTGATGTCACAGTTAAATTGCCTGTGATTTCACATGCAGCGTGGATGTGATGTCTTAAAGTGGATGAGACATCATATAGAGTGGGTGTGATGCCATAATTACAGTGGATGTGATGTCATACCGTGGACATGGAGTCCTAAGTGTGGGTGTGATATCATGAATACACCTGATTTGATGTTTGAAACACTGGGGTGTGATGTCATAAAGAGGGAATATGATGTAATAGAGGGCATATGATGTCATACATGTACTGGGTGTGATGGGCATAGAGTGGGTGTGATATCATCTGTACAGTGGGTGGAATGACACTGATACAGTGGAAGCGATGTCAGATATAGTGTGTGTGATGTCCAAGAGAATGGGTAGGGGAACCCATATACT
>SRVM01034885.1:0-23952 GCA_007570785.1 Antilocapra americana
GTGAACCTTACCACTTCCAGGCCTAGTCACCTCACGTGTCAGAAAGGCCGTTTTGGTGTCACAGTCAACTTTTAAGGTCCAAAATGATGGATCTGTGTAATGGTCGACGTCGATTCCTCCACGACATTCGCATGGTGGTCCAAAAAGGGTGAGGTATAGTTGTGGCTTGGCTTGAGGTATAGTGGTGGCCGGAGCCCTCCATCTATTGTTTGGCATCGCAGTATTGGTAACAGTAGTGGGAAAAGCCAGTGAGGAAGCATATGGTCTGAAAGAGAAAAGAGGAAAAGGGGTTTTCCTCAGGGCGCATCATTGTTCCCTGGGATGTGATTAAAGTTAGTTTGGGGGGCCCAATGGTTGATGTGTCGTATTAGCCTTTCAGGTAACCACCGTGGGCCGTCTTCTTTTTGGTCATAAATGCAGGCTGAGCCTCTTCCCCAAATGAGGACGGGGTCTGGGCCCTTCCAGGCGCGAGTGAGGGGGTCGCGCCACATGACTGTGGCCTGTTGGCTAAAAGTTTGTGGATGCCAGTGGCGGTCAGCCGCTGAGTGTCCCTGAGAGTCTAGGGTGAGGAAATTGAGTTGGAAGAGTGCATGGTTTAGGAGGTTATGAGGATGTTGTTTTGTGAACCTGAGGGGCGAATGTGTCAGGCAGTTGATGGAATTTTTTAAAATCTGATGAGCTCTCTCTATAATGCCTTGTCCCTGGGGATTGTAAGGGATGCCTGTGATATGTTTGATCTGAAGCCGTTGGCAAAAAGTCTGAAAATTTTTTCCAGTATATCCTGGGCCGTTGTCTGTCTTGATAGTACGAGGTTTGCCCAAGACGGATAGGCAATGGATCATGTGAGAGATGACATTTTTTGATGCCTCACCTGTTTGTAGAGAGGCAGCTATGAACCCGCTAAAGGTGTCAATAGTAACATGAATGAACTTAAGTTTTCCAAAGGCCATGAGGTGAGTTACGTCCATCTGCCAGATAGCATTTGGGGTGAGTCCCCGGGGATTTACTCCCAGGTGAGGCACAGGCGCCGAGGGGACGCAATGGGGACAGGCCTTGACAATTTCTCTAGCTTGGTCTCTTGTGATTTTGTAAAGCAGGCGAAGGGTATGGGCATTTAAATGGTGTAAGTTGTGGGCTTGTGTTGCCTCAGTGATAGGGTCTGTGAGGACAAAATAGACAGTTTGTGTGGCGACATCTGCTAGGGCGTTGCCCTCAGTCAGGGGTCCGGGAAGGTCAAGGTGGGCACAAAGGTGTCCAATGAAAAAGGGGTGTTGTCTTTGTAAAATAAGAGCTTGTAACTTAGCAAATAGAGGAGCGGCATTTGTGGAAGTTTTGATGAAGGGGACGGTTTCTAACAGGGGGACTGACTGAGCTATGTAGGCACTGTCGGTGTAGAGGTTGAATGGTTGGTTGGTAAGCTAGGTAAAGACTTTGAGGATGGCGAATAGCTCTACAAGTTGTGCAGAGGTATAGGGAGATTTTGTTGTGAAGGTTTGTCCTTTGAGAACATAGGCAGCCATGCCATTTGAAGATCCGTCAGTAAAGACGAGGGCGGCTTTGGGAAGCGGAGTTGTTTTAGTGATTTTAGGGAAGACAAATGGATGGGTCTTAGCGAACTGAATAATGGGATCGCTAGGGTAATGGTTGTCAAGGTTTCCTGTGAAGGAGGACAGCGCAGTAGCCCATTCATCGGAGGTTTGTAAAAGCCAATTTGATTGGTCTTGTGAGTAAGGGATAATTATTGATTCTGGGTCTTTACCAAACAGCTGGCGACTGGTGGAGCGCCCCTTTATAATTAGCGTGGCAAGAAGGGAAGGGTAAGGCAATAGGACTCGAGAGGGGGAAGCTGGGAGGTGGACCCAAAGGAGGGGTTGACCGTTTTTTGAGGGATCTGTTGTCTTTGGTTGCCAAAAAACTCTGGTAGGGGTATGTGTTGTAGGTAGTAAGAGGTATATTAGAGGCAGGCTGTAAGAGATCTGTTGAGCAGTTTGGTTTTGGATAGCCTTGTTGATAATGTCTAGAGAGTGTTTTGCCTCGGGCGTCAAGACATGAGGAGACAGGGGGTCTGAATCTCCTTTGAGGATATTCTTAAGTGGGAGGAGGGCCTCTGTGGGCAGTTTTAGGTTCGGCCGAAGCCACTGAATGTCTCCAAGAAGTTTTTGGAAGTCATTAAGCGTTTTTAGCCTGTTTGTTCTAAGGCGGATACGAGGGGTAAATATATGCTGATGGCAAAGTTCAAATCCTAGATAAAAGTATGGTCGGATGTTTGTACTTTATCGGGGGTGACTTGTAGCCCTTGTCTTGTAAGGCAGGCGATCAGGTGGGCGTGACAGGCCCTGACAGTGTCTTCGTCAGGACATGCCAAAAGGATATCGTCCATATAATGGAGAATGTATGCCTGAGGCCACTGTGCCCTGACTGGGGCAATAGCTGCCGCAACAAATTTTTGACATAGGGTGGGACTATTGGCCATGCCCTGTGGCAGCACTTTCCAATGGTAACGAGGCATGGGGCCTTGGAAATTGGTTTGTGGGACACTGAAGGCCAAATAAGGCCTGTCGTCGGGGTGGAGGGGGATGGTAAAGAAGCAATCTTTTAGGTCTATGACGATCTTATGGTAACTGGCAGGGATGGCAACTGGCGAAGGGAGGCCAGGCTGTAAGGCCCCCATGGGGATCATTGCTTTATTAATGGCCCTAAGATCCTGTAGGAGGCACCATTTGCCAGATTTCTTTTTTATTACGAATATGGGTGTATTCCAGGGGGAATTAGTGGGCTCAATATATCTTGATGCAAGCTGTTCCTGTACTAACGCTATCGCAGCTAAGGTTTTTTCGTGGGTAAGGGGCCACTGATCGACCCAAACAGGATCCACTGTCTTCCAAAGGATCTTGTCTGCATGGTGTACAGGACTATCAGTGGCCACTAGGGAAAATTTTGGGGGAATCCTAAACCTGCTTTGTCTGTTTTAGGAGGGATCGTAATGGGCTTAGTGATTCCTTGACCTCTTTTTCCTAGTCCCTGACCTGGCAGGAACCCTTGATTAAGCATTTGGGTCATAACTATGTCATTGGGGCTGCACATGATCACCTTCACTTGGGAGAGGATATCTCTCCCACACAGGTTAACAGGCAGATTGGGGAAAACAAAGGGAGTGACGGAGCCACTATTTCCCTCAGCATCTTCCCACATCAGGGTTTGAGAGCTTTGTTGGGGGTTAGCAGCTTCTCCAATGCCGCGCAGATTGGTGGCAACAGGTGTTAATGGCCAAGACTTTGGCCAGTGGGATTGGGATATGACAGTAGCATCTGCTCCTGTGTCTAAGATGCCTGTAAAGACCTTGCCATTGAGTTTGAGCTTGAGTGAGGGGCGGTGGTGAGAGACTTGTTGAACCCAGTATGTGTCTGATGAGCCAGGGGTGCTCGGGCCCCAAGAAGCCTTTTTGAAATTTGAGTTAATATGTTGTAAGGGGAGAATAATGATCTGTGCTAGCCTGGTGCCTTTTGGGATTGAGATTAGATCATGAGTGGTGGAGACAATGATATGAATTTCTCCCTCAAAGTCATTGTCAAGAATGCCAGGGAACACTAGGATCCCTTTAAGGGTGGAGCTAATACGGCCAAGAATAAAGCCGAATGTGTTAGGTGGTAAGGGGCCATATACGCCGACAAGGAGCATCAAAGGGCTATTATTTGGAGTTAATATTGTGTCGGTGGCTGTACAGAGGTCCAGTCCTGCACTGCCTGCGGTTGCCCTCCAAAGATCTGAGACAAGGAGGCGTGGTTGATTACGGGGAGGGTCGGAATTGTAGGGTTGGGGATTTGAGGGTTGAACTGTGAAGCCCCTGAGTTCATCCCTGGGTTGGGGCCCTGGGGCTGGCCCCTGTTGGAGTTTTCCTGTTTTGGGGGGAGGGGTTGTCCATTAATGTCTGTCTTGGAGCGGCATTCTGAGGCCCAGTGAAACCCCTTTTTCCAACAGGGACATATTGTCGAGGGAGGGGATCTTTGAATATTGGGAGTGCCACTATTAAAGTCATGAGGGGTCTTGGGGTGGGGGTTAGATAAGGCGTGGGCTCGTTGTGGGCAAGCCCGCGAAAAATGTCTGAGCTGTTTGCAGGTGAAGCAAAGGCGATCACAATCATGATACCTCTGGTTTGGAGCAAAGCTTTGTAAGGCAGCCCCAATAGCGAGCCCCAGAGCATGAGCACACCCGATGCCTGAGCAAAGGGGGACATACTCTGAGAGGTCTTTTTCACGATGAGGTCGAATAGCATTTTGGCAGGCAGGGTTAGTGTTTTCAAAAGCGAGGTGTTTAAGGAAGGCGCTTTCGCTTTCTCCAGAGCCAAAAAGCTGTTCAGCCAGTTCTTGTAAGCGACTAATGAAATCAATAGATAGCTCATCTGGGCCCTGTCTGATCTTTGCAAGGGAGGTGGTAGCAGCACCTTTCTGGGGAAGGCGTTTCCACGCTTAAACACCTGCTGACTGAATTTGTGTTACTAACCTGGGGGGAAATTGAGCCTGTTTTTCTTTACGTTGGTAGGGGTCAGAGCCGAGGAACTTTTTGAGAGTCCAACCTTTTCAGGAGGGCTTACGCGAATTGCATTCAACAAACTGTTTGGAAGCCTCTTCATATTCACTTTTCCAGAGTATAAAATCACCGCCGCTTAGGGCAGCCTTGGCTAGGAAGAACCAATCATTGGGTGTAAGCCATTGATCACTAAGCTTTTCAATCAGGACAACAGTGAAGGGGGCAGTGGGGCCGTAGTTGGTCACTGCCGCTTTGACCTTTTCTAGCGTTTTTAAGCTGAGCTTTTTGTAAGTATGGGGGGATGGTGGCACCGGGGCTCATCATCATCAGAAGCGGAGTGTTCTGACTCTTCTTCATCATAATCACTAAGTGGGGTTCGTGAGCACTGGGCTCAGGGATTTGAGAGTCTGTCGCCTCGCGAGGCGGAGGCTGAGCCTGAGTCCTAGTTACTGGGAAGGCTAAGAGCCCATGGGGGGCAGAGACAGTCAGGTCGGCGAGTTCTTTGGCTACCGCTTTAACCTCTCGGATGAAAATCAGGGCTTCTTGAAGGGAAGTTGTTTGGGGGAGGGGAGTTTGGTTGATGGGTGGTGGCTCAGTGTTATGCAGAATAGGAGCTGGAAGGTGGGCTGTGTTGGGAGCGGAAGGCGTAACTGGGTGGGTGGGAAAATATGGCGGTGGCACAAAGGGTGGAAGGGCAGAGCTGTGTAAGATGGCGTCTGAACAGGGCGGAGGCGCAGAAGCGGGGCGGCGGCGGCGGCGGAGAGGTATTAAGCACAGGGTTGTTTAAAACGGTGGCTCTGGCTGGAGCGGCAGAGGCAGAGGAGGAGGGAGGCCAGTCAAGGCCGTTATAGTGGCCTGCCTCATCTTCTAGATTAGCTCGGTCAGCAGGGGGCAGCTGATCATCTGTGTCCGTGCTGGTTATTCCTTTTAGGTGTTTACGATCGGGGTATATAGCAGTAGGATTTGGATTTGTCTCAATATTGATAGAAATCGAGGGACAGTTTGAGAGGGCCCGTGAAGGGGGGCGAGTAACGGTAGCGGCGCTGGAGTTATTTGGGTGTATGGGGTCGCTGTGTGTAAGATCTTGGGTAGAGGGCGCTCTAGAGGGGGGACAGGAGTGGCGGGAAAGGATTCTTTGTCCTTCCTGACAAAGGTGCTGAATGTCTGGGGTATGGCCCTGGTTGGTGAGAATATCTTTTATAAGATTGTAGTAGCTAAAGGTGGTGATAGGCACAGTCTGGGGACCAAAGACACGATAATAGTCACTAAGGCAATCTCCAACATGATTCCACATACGAGTGTCGATAGTACCCTCTTGAGGGAACCAGGGGCAGGTCTTAAAAATAAAATGAAAAAACGAAACTAAATCTTTTTTACAAACCCGAATTCTTTGCACCTTGAGGGATTTTTTCAGCTGGCTAATAAAAACATCATCTTCCGAACATGCTTGTCCCATGATTAATTCTTACCTGACCGAATGCCGCCGTCGAGGGAGGGGGCTCTCTCTGGAGTCGTCTCACAAGCAGGTAATCATGGTGCTCCTTGCTGGGACTGGTCAACGGGGACGGCGGTCCGTCCAAGCGGTTTTCGGGCCCCACGTTGGGCGCCACTTGTTCCGGCCGCTAGCTGGGCGCAGTGGCTCTGGCCCGCAGACCAATCAACGGGGGTCAGAATCCACCTGAGAACGGATGAAGAGGTGGGACAAGAGACGCGAAAAACGGCAGCAAGACAAAGGTTCTGATCAAGCTGCAAAACTTTATTGAGTGCAAGGTGATTATATATGGGGAAGAGGGGAGGGAGTGGGAAAAGGAAGGGGGAAGTTCTGACGGGCATGTAGAGAATACATGTCTTGTGGGCGATTGGCCTGTCGGATTTGTGTTTGCTGCATGATCCTTTTGGTGATTTGCCAGCCGAATGTATAGCTGGCACGTAATCAGCGACTTATATGGCAGCAGTCTTGCAGCGTTCCGACCATAATGGCTCTGGCTGATCGAATCAGCCGGCCGGGCCCAACAGAGATGTCAGATAGAGTGTGTGTGATGTCAGATCGAGTGATTGTGCTGTCATCACCACAGGGCTCCTGATGTCTCATTAGTGGATATAACATCATAGACATAGTGAGTGTGATGCCACAGATAAATTGCTACTGATTTCACACGCAGCTTGGAAGTGATGTCATAAAGAGGATGAGACGTCATACAGTGTGGGTGTGAAGTCATGATTACAGTGGATGTGATGTCATACCGTGGACATGGAGTCCTAAGAGTGTGTGTGATATCATGAATACACCTGATTTGATGTTTGAAACACTGGGGTGTGATGTCATAAAGAGGGGAAATGACGTCATAGAGAGCAAATGACGTCATGCAGGTACTGGGTGTGATGGGCGTAGAGTGGGTCTGATATCATCTGTACAGTGGGTGGAATGACACTGATACAGTGGAAGCGATGTCAGGTATACTGTGTGTGATGTCCAAGAGAATGGGTAGGGAAACCCATATACTGCGTATGATGTCATACCTATGTTGGATATGATATGCATACATGGAATGTGTGTGATATCATCGAGAGAATGGTTGTGATGATGCAGTCGAGTGGGTGCAATGTCATAAATACTGTGATTTAACGTCATAAATAGTGAATGTGATGTCGAGTCTAGTGCATGTGATGTGATACATATGCCCAGTGTGATGACACTGTATGGGATGTGCTGTTATTTGTATAGAAGATGTGAGGTCATATACAGTTGATGGGACTTCACATATAGTGGGTGTGATGGCATGAATACAGGGCAAGTGATGTCATAAATGCAGTGGTGTGATATGAGAGTTAGTGGATATGATGTCATAAAGAGCCCATATGATGGCATAGATATATTGGGCACAATGTCATACATAAAGTGTTTGTCATCTAACCTATACAGTGGTTTCGATGGCTCAGATTGATGCAGTATCAAAAGTACAGAAGATGTGATTTCATATAGCTTTGATGTCACTTCATATACATTGGGGGTGACGTCATGAGTACATTGGATGTGATGTCATAAATGTAGCGGTGTGACGTCATAAAGAGGGGATGTGAGGGCATATAGAGTACGTATGACATCATACACATACAGGGTTTGATATCATATGTATAACAGTTTTGATGAAAGGATACAGTGGAGATCATGTCTGATAGAGAGTGTGTGATGTCAGACAGAGTTGTTGTGCTGTCATGCCCACAGGGCTCCTGATGTCTCATTAGTGGATATAACTTCATAGACAGAGTGAGTGTGATGTCACACATAACTTGCCTGTGATTTCACACGCAGCTTGTATGTGATGTCATAAAGTGGATGAGACATCATATAGAGTGGGTGTGACATCATGATTACAGTGGGTGTGATGTCATGAATACACTTGATTTGATGTTTGAAACAGTGGGGTGTGATGTCATAAAGAAGGGATATGAGGTCATAGAGAGCATATGACTTCATGTAGGTACTGGGTGTGATGGGCATAGAGTGGGTGTGATATCATCTATACAGTGGGTGGAATGACATTGATACAGTGGAAGCGATGTCAGATATAGTGTGTGTGATGTCCAAGAGAATGGGTAGGGAAACCCATATACTGGATATGATATCATACCTATGTTGCATATGATATGCATACATGCAATGTGTGTGATATCATCGAGAGAGTGGTTGTGGTGATGCAGTCGAGTGGGTGCAATGTCATACAAACTGTGATTTAATGACATAAATAGTGAATGTGATGTTGAGTCTAGTGCATTCGATGTCATACGTATGCCCAGTGTGATGACACAGGTATTGTATGTGATGTTATTTGTATAGAAGATGTGATGTCATATACAGTTGATGGGACTTCACATATAGGGGGTGTGATGGCATGAATACAGAGCAAGTGATGTCATAAATAAAGTGGACTGATATGAGAATGAGTGGATATTATGTCAAAAAGAGCCCATATGATGGCATAGATACTTTGCGCACCATGTCATATATAAGGTACATGTCATCTAACCTCTACAGTGGGTTTGAAGGCTCAGATTGATGCAGTATCAGAAGTACAGAAGATTTGATTTCATATAGCTTTGATGTGACTTCATATACAATGGGGTTACATCATGAGTTCATTCGTTGTGATGTCATAAATGTAGTGGTGTGACGTCCTAAAGAGGGGATGTGATGGCATATAGAGTACGTAGGACATCACACACATAGAGGGTGTGATGTCATACGTATAGCGGTTTTGATGAAAGGATACAGTGGAGATCATGTCAGATAGAGTGTGTGTGATGTCAGATAGAGTGGTTGTGCTGTCATCTCCACAGGGCTCCTGATGTCTCATTAGTGGATATAACGTCATAGACATAGTGAGTGTGATTTCACAGATAAATTGCCTGTGATTTCACACGCAGCTTGGATGTGATGTCATAAAGAAGATGGGGCATCATATAGAGTGGGTGTGATGTCATGATTACAGTGGGTGTGATGTCATACTGTGGACATCCAGTACTAAGAGTGGGGGTGGTATCATGAATACACCTGATTTGATGTTTGAAACACTGGGGTGTGATGTCATAAAGAGGGGATATGACGTCATAGAGAGCATATGACGTCATGCAGGTACTGGGTGTGATGGGCATAGGGTGGGTGTGATATCATCTGTACATTGGGTGGAATGACACTGATACAGTGGATCCGATGTGAGATGTAGTGTGTGTGATGTGCAGGAGAATGGGTAGGGAAAACCATATACTGCGTATGATGTCATACCTATGTTGGATATGATATGCTTGCATGCAATGTGTGTGATATCATCGAGAGAATGGTTGTGATGATGCAGTCGAGTGGGTGCAATGTCATAAATACTGTGATTTAATGTCATAAATAGTGAATGTGATGTCATGTCTAGTGCATGTGATGTCATACATATGCCCAGGGTGATGACACAGGTTTGGGTTCTGCTGTTATTTGTATAGAAGTTGTGATGTCATATACAGTTTACGGGACTTCACATATATTTGGTACGATGGCATGAATACAGTGCAAGTGATGTGATAAATACAGTGGTGTGATGTGAGAATGAGTGGATATGATGTCATAAAGAGCGGATATGACGGCATAGATGTATTGGGTATGATGTCATACATAAGGTACTTGTCATCTAACCTATAGAGTGGTTTCGATGGCTCAGATTGATGCAGTAGCAAAAGTACAGAAGATGTGGTTTCATATAGATTTGACGTGACTTCATATACATTGGGGGTGACGTCATGAGTACATTGGGTGTGATGTCATAAACTTTGAGTTGTGACGTCATAAAGAGTGGATGTGATGGCATATAGAGTACATATGACATCGCACACATAGAGGGTGTGATGTCATATGTATAGTGGTTTTGATGAAATGATACAGTGAAGATCATGTCAGACAGAGTGGGTGTGATGTCAGATAGAGTGGTTGTGCTGTCATCCCCACAGGGCTCCTGATGTCTCATTAGTGGATATGATGTCATAGACATAGTGAGTGTGATGTCACAGATAAATTGCCTGTGATTTGAAGTACAGCGTGGATGTGATGTCAAAAAATGGATGAGACGTCATAAGGAGTGGGTGTGACGTCAGTTTTACAGTGGATGTGATGACATACCCTGGACATGGAGTCCTAAGAGTGGGTGTGATATCATGAATACACCTGATTTGATGTTTGAAACACTGGGGTGTGATGACATAAAGAGGGGATATGACGTCATAGAGAGCATATGACATCATACAGGTACTGGGTGGCATGGGTATATAGTGGGTGTGATATCATCTGTACACTCGGTGGAATGACACTGATACAGTGGAAGCAATATCAGATATAGTGTGTGTGATGTCCAAGAGAATGCGTAGGGAAACCCAAATACTGCATGTGATGTCTTACCTATGTTGGATATTATATGCATACATGCACTGTGTGTGATATCATCGAGAGAGTGGTTGTGATAATGCATTCGAGTGGGTGCAATGTCATAAATACTGTGATTTAATGACATAAATAGTGAATGTGATGTCGAGTCTAGTGCATGTGATGTTATACATATGCCCAGTGTGATGACACAGGTATTGGATGTGCTGTTATTTGTATAGAAGGTGTGATGTCATATACAGTTGATGGGACTTCCCATATAGGGGGTGTGATGGCATGAATACAGTGCAAGTGATGTCATAAATAAAGTGGAGTGATATGAGAATGAGTGGATATGATGTCAAAAAGAGCCCATAAGACGACATAAATTCTTTGGGCACGATGTCATATATAAGGTACTTGTCATCTAACCTATACAGTGGTTTTGAGGGCTCAGATTGATGCAGTATCACAACAACAGAAGATGTGATTTCATATAGTTTTGATGTGACTTCATATACAATGGGGGTTACGTCATGAGTACATGCGGTGTGATATCATAAATATAGTAGTGTGACGTCATAAAGAGGGGATGTGATGGCACATAGACTACGTATGACATCATTAACATAGAGGGTGTGATATCATACGTGTAGTGGTTTTGATGAAAGGATACAGTCGAGATCATGTCAGACAGAGTGGGTTTGATGTCAGATAGAGTGGCTGTGCTGTCATCCCCACAGGACTCCTGATGTCTCATTAATGCATATAACATCATAGACATAGTGAGTGTGATGTCACAGACAAATTGCCTGTGATTTCACATGCAGCATCGATGTGATGTCATAAAGTGGATGAGACATCATAGAGAATGGGTGTGACGTCATGATTACAGTGGATGTGATGTCATTCCGTGGACATGGAGTCCTAAGTGTGGGTGTGAGATGATGAACCCACCTGATCTCATGTTTGAAACACTGGGGTGTGATGTCATAAAGAGGGAATATGACGTCATAGAGAACATATGACGTCATGCAGGTACTGGGTGTGATGGGCATAGAGTGGATGTGATATCATCTGTACTGTGGGTGGAATGACACTGATATAGGGTAAGCGATGTCAGATATAGTGTGTGTGATGTCCAAGAAAATGGGTAGGGAAACCCATATACTGCGTGTGATGTCATACCTATGTTGGATCTGATATACATACAGGCAATGTGTGTGATATCATCGAGAGAGTGGGGTTGATGATGCAGTCGAGTGGATGCAATGTCATACATACTGTGATTTAAGGTCATAAATAGTGAATGTAATGTCGAGTCTACTGCATGTGTTGTCATACATATGCCCAGTGTGATGACACAGGTATTGGATGTGCTGTTATTTGTATAGAAGTTGTGATGTCATATACAATTGATGGAACTTCACATACACTTGGTGTGATGGCATGAATAAGTGCAAGTGATGTCATAACTACAGTGGAGTGATGTGAGAATGAGTGAGTATGATGTCATAAAGAGCCCATATGACGGCATAGATACATTGGGCACGATGTCATCCATAAGGTACTTGTCATCTAACCTATACATTGGGTTTGGTGGCTCAGATTGATACAGTATCACAAGTACGGAATATGTCATTTCATATAGCTTTGATGTGACTTCATATATACTGGGGTTGACGTCATGAGTCCATTGGATATGATGTCATAAATATAGCGGTGTGACATCATAAAGAGCGGATGTGATTGCATATAGAGTACATATGACATCGCACACATAGAGGGTGTGATGTCATAAGTATAGCGATTTTGATGAAAGAATACAGAGGAGATCATGTCAGATACAGTGGGTGTGATGTCAGATGGACTGGTTGTACTGTCATCCCTACAGGGCTCCTGATGTCTCAATAGTGGACATAACGTCATAAACATAGTTAGTGTGATATCACAGATAAATTGCCTGTGATTTCACAAACAGTTTGGATGCACTGTCATAAAATGGATGAGACATCATATACAGTGTTTGTGACATTATGATTACAGTGGATGTCATGTCATACCGTGGATATGGAGTCCTAAGAGTGGGTGTGATATCATGGATACACCTGATTTGATGTTTGAAACAATGGGGTGTGATATCATAAAGAGGGGATATAACGTCATAGAGAGCATACGATGTCATACAGGTATGGGGGGGTTGGGCATAGAGTGGGTATGATATCATCTGCACAGTGGGTGGAATGACACTGATACAGTGGAAGCGATGTCAGATATAGTGTGTGGGATGCCCAAGAGAATGGGGAGGGAAACCCACATACTGTATATGATGTCATACCTATGCTGGATATGATATGCATACATGCAATGTGTGTGATATCATCGAAAGAGTGGTAGTGATGATGCCGTCGAGTAGGTGCAATGTCATACATACTGTGATTTAATGTCATAAATAGTGAATGCGATGTCAAGTCTAGTGCATGTGATGTCATATATGCCCAGTGTGTCGACATCGGTATTGGATGTGCTGTTATTTGTGTAGAAGATGTGATGTCATATACAGTTGATGGGACTTCACATGTAGTGGGTGTGATGGCATGAATACAGTGCAAGTGATGTCATAAATACAGTGCTGTGATGTGAGAATGAGTGGATATGATGTCATAAAGAGCCCATATGATGGCATAGATACATTGGGCACGATGTCATACATAAGCTACTTGTCATCTAACCTATAGAGTGGGTTGGATGGCTCAGATTGATGCAGTATCACAAGTACAGGTGATGTGATTTCATATAGTTTTCATGTGACTTCATATATATATGGGGGTGACATCATGAGTACATTGGATGTGCTGTCATAAATGTAGCGGTGTGACGTCGTAAAGAGGGTATGTGATGGCATATAGAGTACGTATGACATCATACACATAGAGGGTGTGATGTCATACGTATAGCCGTTTTCATGAAAGGATACAGTGGAGATCATGTCAGATAGAGTGTGTGTGACGTCATGATAACACTGGGTGTGATGTCATACCGTGGACATGGAGTCCTAAGAGTGGGGGTGATATAATGAATACACCAATTTGATGTTTGAAACACTGAGGTGTGATGTCATAAAGAGGGGATATGAAGTCATAGAGAGCATATGATGTCATGCAGGTACTGGGTTTGATTGGCATAGAGTGGGTGTGTTATCATTTGTAGAGTGGGTTGAATGACACTGATACAGTGGAAGGAATGTCAGATATAGTGTGCGTGATGTCCAGTAGAATGGGTAGGGCAACCCATATACTGCGTATGATGTCATACCTATGTTGGATATGATATGCATACATGCAATGTGTGTGATATCATCGAGAGAAGGGTTGTGATGATGTAGTCGAGTGGGTGCAATGTCATAAATACTGTGATTTAATGTCATAAATTGTGAATGTGATGTCGAGTCTAGTGCATGTGATGTCATACATATGCCCAGTGTGATGACACAGGTATGGGATGTGCTGTTATTGGTATAGTAGATGTAATGTCATATACAGTTGATGGGACTTCACATATAGTGGGTGTGATGGCATGAATACAGGGCAAGTGATGCCATAAATACAGTGGTGTGATGTGAGGATGAGTGGATATGATGTCATAAAGAGCCCATATGACGGCATAGATATATTGGGCACGATGTCATACATAAGGTCCTTGTCATCTAACCTATACAGTGGGTTGGATGGCTCAGATTGATGCAGTATCACAAGTACAGAAGATGTAATTTCATATAGCTTTGATGTGACTTCATATACATTAGGGGTGACGTCACGAGTACATTGGATGTGATGTCATAAATGTTGGGGTGTGAAGTCATAAAGAGTGGATGTGATGGCATATAGAGTACGTATGACATGATACACATAGATGGTGTGATGTCATACGTATAGCGGTTTTGATGAAAGGATAGAGGGAAGATCATGTCAGATAGAGTGGGTGTGATGTCAGATACAATAGTTGTGCAGTCATCCCCACAGGGCTTGTGATGTCTCATTAGTGGGTATGACGTCATAGACATAGTGAGTGTGATGTCACAGATAAATTGCCTGTCATTTCACACGCAGCTTGGAAATGATGGCATAAAGTGGATGAGACATCACATAGATTGGGTGTGATATCATCTGTACAATGCCTGGAATGACACTGATACAGTGGAAGCGATGTCAGATATAGTGTGTGTGATGTCCAAGAGAATGGGTAGGGAAAACCATATACTGCGTATTGTGTCATACCTATGTTGGATATGATATGCATACATGCAATGTGTGTGATATCATCGATAGAATGGTTGTGATGATGCAGTCGAGTGGGTGCAATGTCATAAACACTGTGATTTAATGTCATAAATAGTGAATGTGATGTCGAGTCTAGTGCATGTGATGTCATACATTTGCCCAGTGTGATGACACAGGTATGAGATGTGTTGTTATTTGTATAGAAGATGTGATGTCATATACAGTTGATGGGACTTCACATATAGTGGGTGTGCTGGCATGAATACAGTGCAAGTGATGTCATAAATACGGTGGTGTGATGTGAGGATGAGAGGATATGATGTCATAAAGAGCAGATATGACGGTATATATATATTGTGTAGGATGTCATACATAAGGTACTTGTCATCTAACCTATACAGTGGGTTGGATGGCTCAGATTGATGCAGTATCACAAGTACAGAAGATGTGATTTCATATAGCTTTGATGTGACTTCATATACATTGGGGGTGACGTCATGATTACATTGGATGTGATGTCATAAATGTTGGGGTGTGACGTCATAAAGAGGGGATGTGATGGCATATAGAGTACGTATGACCTGATACACATAGATGGTGTGATGTCATACGTATAGCGGTTTTGATGAAAGGATAGAGGGAAGATCATGTCAGATAGAGTGGGTGTGATGTCAGATACAGTGGTTGTGCAGTCATCCCCACAGGGCTTGTGATGTCTCATTAGTGGGTATGACGTCATAGACATAGTGAGTGTGATGTCCCAGATAAATTGCCTGTGATTTCACACGCAGCTTGGAAATGATGTCATAAAGTGGATGAGACATCACATAGATTGGGTGTGATATCATCTGTACAATGCGTGGAATGACACTGATACAGTGGAAGCGATGTCAGATATAGTGTATGTGATGTCCAAGAGAATGGGTAGGGAAACCCATATACTGCGTATTGTGTCATACCTATGTTGGATATGATATGCATACATGCAATGTCTGTGATATCGTCGAGAGAATGGTTGTGATGATGCAGTCGAGTGGTTGCAATGTCATAAACAGTGTGAATTAATGTCATAAATAGTGAATGTGATGTCGAGTCTAGTGCATGTGATGTCATACATAAGCCCAGTTTGATGACACAGGTAGTGGATGTGCTGTTATTTGTGTAGAAAATGTGATGTCATATACAGTTGATTGCACTTCACATATAATGGGTGTGATGGCATGAATACAGTGCAAGTGTTGTCATAAATACAGTGGTGTGATGTGAGGATGAGAGGATATGATGTCATAAAGAGCAGATATGACGGTATATATATATTGTGTAGGATGTCATACATAAGGTACTTGTCATCTAACCTATACAGTGGGTTGGATGGCTCAGATTGATGCAATATCACAAGTACAGAAGATGTGATTTCATATAGCTTTGATGTGACTTCATATACATTGGGGGTGACGTCATGAGTACATTGGATGTGATGCCATAAATGTAGTGGTATGACGTCATAAACAGCGGATGTGATGGCATATAGAGTACGTATGGCACCATATACATAGAGGGTGTGATGTCATACGTATAGAGGTTTTGATGAAAGGATACAGTGGAGATCATGTCAGATAGAGTATGTGTGATGTCAGATAGAGTGGTTGTGCTGTCATCCCCACAGGGCTCCTGATGTCTCATTAGTGGATATAACGTCATAGACATAGTGAGTGTGATATCACAGATAAATTGCCAGTGATTTCACACGTAGCTTGGAAGTGATGTCATAAAGTGGATGAGACATCATATAGAGTGGGTGTGTCGTCATGATTACAGTGGATGTGATGTCATACCGTGGATATGGAGTGTTAAGAGTGGGTGTGATATCATGAATACACCTGATTTGATGTTTGAAACACTGGGGTGTGATGTCATAAAGAGGGGCTATGACGTCATAGGGAGCATATGACGTCATACAGGTACTGTGTGTGATGGGCACAGAATGGGTGTGATATCATCTGTACAATGAGTGGAATGACACTGATACAGTGGAAGCGATGCCAGATATAGTGTGTGTGATGTCCAAGAGAATGGGTAGGGAAACCCATATACTGCGTATGATATCATACCTATGTTGGATATGATAGGCATATATGCAATGTGTGTGATATCATCGATAGAATGGTTGTGATGATGCAATTGAGTGGGTGCAATGTCATAAATACTGTGATTTAATGTCCTAAATAGTGAATGTGATGTCGAGTCTAGTGCATGTGATGTCATACATATGCCCAGTGTGATGACACAGGTATGGGATGTGCTGTTATTGGTATAGAAGATGTGATATCATATACAGTTGATGTGACTTCACATATATTGGGTGTGATGGCATGAATACAGTGCAAGTGATGTCATAAATACAGTAGTGTCATGTGAGGATGAGTGGATATGATGTCATAAAGAGCCCATATGACAGCATAGATATATTGGGCACGATGTCATACATAAGGTACTTGTCATCCAACCTATACAGTGGGTGGGATGGCTCAGATTTATGCAGCATCACAAGTACAGAAGATGTGATTTCATATAGCTTTGATGTGACTTCATATACATTGGGGTGACGTCATGAGTACATTGGATGTGATGTCATAAATGTTGGGGTGTGACGTCATAAAGAGGGCATGTGATGGCATATAGAGTACGTAGGACATCACACACATAGAGGGTGTGATATCATACGTATAGCGGTTTTTTATGAAAGGATACAGTGGAGATCATATCAGATAGAGTGTGTGTGATGTCAGATAGAGTGGTTGTGCTGTCATCCCCACAGGGCTTGTGATGTCTCATTAGTGGATATAACGTCATAAACATAGTGAGTGTGATGTCACAGATAAATTGCCTGTGATTTCACAAGCAGCTTGGAAGTGATGTCATAAAGTGGATGAGACATCATATAGAGTGGGTGTGACGTCATGATTACAGTGGATGTGATGTCATACCGTGGACATGGAGTCCTAAGATTGGGTGTAATATGAATACACCTGATTTGATGTTTGAAACACTGGGGTGTGATGTCGTAAATAGGGGTTATGACGTCATATAGAGCATATGACGTCATACAGGTACTGGGTGTGATTAGCATAGAGTGGGTTTGATATCATCTGTACCGTGGGTCGAATGACACCGATACGGTGGAAGTGATGTCAGATATAGTGTGTGTGATGTCCAAGAGAATGGGTAGGGAAACCCATATAGTGCATATGATGACATACATATATTGGATATCATATGCATACATGCAATGTGTGTGATATCATCGAGAGAGTGGTTGTGATGATGCATTCCAGTGTTGGGACCCGACTGGCGGACGCGATCAGCCAGAGCCATTACATTCGGAACACTCCAAGCCTGCTGCCATATAAGGCGCTGATTACGTGCCAGCTATACTTTCGGCTGGCAGATCACCAAAAGCATCATGCGGCGAACATATATCCAATAGCCCAATTGCCCACAAGACATATATTCCTTACATGCCCTCAGAACTCCCCCGTCCCTTTTCCCACTCCCTCCCCCTCTCCCCATATATAATCGCCTTGAGCTCAATAAAGTTTTGCAGCTTCATCAGAACCTTTGTCTTGCTGTCATTCTTTGCGCCTCTTATCCCACCCCCATTTCTTCTGTTTTCAGGTGATTCAGACCCCCCCGTTGATTGTTCTGCGGGCCAGAACGACTGCGCCCAGCTAGCGGAAGGAACAAATGGCGCCCAACGTGGGGCCCGAAAACCGCTTGGACGGACCACCGTCCCCATTGACCAGTCCCAGCAAGGAGCACCACGATTAACCGCTCGTGAGACGACTCTGGAGAGTGTCCCCCCCCTCGAAGGCGGCATTCGGTCAGGGAAGAATTAATCATGGGACAAGCATGTTCGAAAGATGATGTTTTTATTAGCCAGCTTAAAAAATCCCTCAAGGTGCGAAGAATTCGGGTTTGTAAAAAAGATTTAGTTTCGTTTTTTCATTTTATTTTTAAGACCTGCCCCTGGTTCCCTCAAGAGGGTACTATCCACTCTCGTATGTGGAATCATGTCGCAGATTGCCTTAATGACTATTATTGTGTCTTTGGTTCCCAGACTGTGCCTATCACCACCTTTAACTACTACAATCTTATAAAAGATATTCTCACCAACCAGGGCCATACCCCAGACATTCAGCACCTTTGTCAGGAAGGACAAAGAATCCTTTCCCGCAACTCCTGTCCCCCCTCTAGAGCACCGTCTACCCAAGATCTTATACAAAGCGTCCCCATACACCCAAATAACTCCAGCGACGCTACCGTTACTCGCTCCCCGTCACGGGCCCTCTCAAACTCTCCCTCGATTTCTATCAATATTGAGACAAATCCAAATATTACTGCTATATACCCCAATCTTAAAGACCTAAAAGGAATAACCAGTACGGACACAGACGATCAGCTGCCCCCTGCTGACCGAGCTAATCTAGAAGATGAGGCAGGCCACTATAACGGCCCTGACTGGCCTCCCTCCTCCTCTGCCCCTGCCGCTCCCGCCACAGCCGCAGTTTTAAACAAGCCCGCGCGTAATGCCTCTCAGCCGCTGCCCGCTTCCGCGCCTCCGCCTTGTTCGGCTGCCATCTTACACAGCTTTGTGCTCCCGCCCTCTGTGCCACTGCCATATTTTCCCAGCCACCAAGTTACGCCCACCGCTCCCAACATAGCCCACCTTCCAGCTCCTATTCTGCATAACACTGAGCCACCACCCATCAACCAAACTCCCCTCCCCCAAACAACTTCTCTTCAAGAAGCCCTGATTTTCATCCGAGATGTTAAAGCAGTAGCCAAAAAACTCGCCGATCTGACTGTCTCCACCCCCCAAGAGCTCTTAGCCTTTCCAGTAACTAGGAGCCTGGCTCAGCCTCCGCCTCGTGAGGTGACAGACCCTCAAAGCCCTGAGCCCAGTGCTCACGACCCCCCACTTAGTGATCATGATGAAGAAGAGTCAGAACACTCGTCTTCTGACAATGATGAGCCCCCGGTCCCACCATCCCCCCATACTTACAAAAAGGTCAGCTTAAAATCGCTAGAAAAGGTCAAAGCGGCAGTGGCCATTTATGGCCCCACTGCCCCTTTCACTGTTGTCCTGATTGAAAACCTTAGTGATCGATGTCTTACACCCAATGATTGGTTCTTCCTAGCCAAGGCTGCCCTAAGCGGCGGTGATTTTATACTCTGGAAAAGTGAATGTGAAGAGGCTTCCAAACAGTTTGTTGAAAGCAATTCGCATAAGCCCTCCTCAAAAGGTTGAACTCTAAAAAGTTCCTTGGCTCTGACCCCTACCAACATAAGGAAAAACAGCCTCAATTTCCCCCCAGGTTACTAACACAAATTCAGTCAGCAGGTGTTAAAGCGTGGAAACGCCTTCCCCAGAAAGGCGCTGCCACCACCTCCCTTGCAAAGATCAGACAGGGCCATGATGAGCCATATAGTGATTTCATTAGTCGCTTACAAAAACTGGCCGAACAGCTTTTTGGCTCTGGAGAAAGCGAAAGTGCCTTCCTTAAACACCTCACTTTTGAACAATAGACATTTTGACAGCCACCCACCGGGCGCTTAACATCTCTAACCGCAGTCTAGCCCAAGACTGCTGGCTATGTCTCAGCCAAGGCACGCCCATGCCCCTGGCTGTCTCCGTTAATACATCAGACCTCAACACTATTGACCAAAACTGCACTCTCGGCCTACCCTTCAGGGTCCAACCTAAACTGTTTTCAATCTCCCCATGCATCTACAAACACCCTCACAATGATTCCACAGATATCCCCGTTGGTTTCGCTGCCTTTACCAACTGTAGCTCTGTGTTTAACTATACCTCTAGCTACACCACCCTCCTATGCCCCAGACCAGGAAAGGCATTCGTTTGCGGAAACAATCAAGCCTATACCGCCCTACCCCCCTCATGGACAGGGCTGTGCGCCCTATCCACCCTGCTACCAGACATAGATATCATTCCAGGAAATGAGCCCGTTTCCGTTCCCACTTTTGAACACCTTGTGGGACGGCACAAAAGAGCCCTAGACATTATCCCCTTGCTTGCTGGGCTAGGAATCTCTGGAGCGATAGCTACGGGATCTGCAGGCCTAGGATATGCAGTTGATTCATATTCACAGCTCTCTAAGCAGCACATTGATGATGTCCAGGCCATATCCAGCACCATTAGTGATATCCAAGATCAACTAGATTCCCTAGCAGAAGTAGTCCTTCAAAACAGACAAGGCTTAGATCTTCTCATCGCAGAACAGGGAGGTATCTGCCTTGCCTTACAGGAACGCTGCTGCTTCTACGCCAACAAATTTGGCATTGTCCGAGATAAAATATAAAGGCTACAAGAAGATCTAGAAAAAAGAAGGAAAACGCTAATAGAGAATCCCTTTCTGACAGGCCTTAATGGACTACTCCCCTTTCTCCTTTCCCTTCTTCGGTCCCTGATCACTGTCCTCCTGCTTCTCACCTTTGCCCCCTGGGTTCTGAGGCGTGTCACGACACTTGTCAAAGACCAGCCTAAAGACATACTAGGGAGACCCATCCAGATCCACTATCACCAGTTAGAAATCCTCGACCATGAAAATTATCAAGGCCCTCTCCCAAGGGAGCTGCATGATTCTCGAGAGTATGCATTGCGGCCCAGTTGCTGCAATGGACACCGCTAGGTGCGCGACAAAGTAACGCAAGGAGGGGCCTCCACCAAAGAGGCCACTCTCGAGCCTCCTGCGAGGTAAGCCAGCTTGCATGGAGGTTGACACCAAAATCCTCCCCTCCAAAAAAGGGTGTCCATTAAGCTCTACGCAGAGCTCAGGAGGAGCTTGGCCACTGCCTCCCCTAGCCAGTCAATGTCCAAACAAAACCAGACCCCTCGCCTTACAGAACAAAAAGGAAGGAGATGTTGGAGCCCGGCCGGTTGAGGCCATTAGCCAGAGCCATTACGGTCGGAACACTCCAAGCCTGCTGCCATATAAGGTGCTGATTACGTGCCAGTTATACATTCAACTGGCAAATCACCAAAAGGATAATGAGGCGAACATATATTCGACAGGCCAATCGCTCACAAGACACGTATTCCTTACATGCCCATCAGAACTGCCCCCTCCTTTTTCTCACTCCCTCCCCTCCTTCCCATATATAATCGCTTTGCGGTCAATAAAGTTTTGCAGCTTGATCAGAACCTTTGTCTTGCTGCCATTCTTCGGGCCTCTTGTCCCACCACTCTTTCATCCGTTTTCAGGTAGATTCGGACCTCACGTTGATTGCTCCGTGGGCAAGAGCGACTGCGCCCAGCTAGCTGCCGGAGCAGTCGAGTGGGAGCAATGTCATAAACAGTGTGATTTAATTCCATAAATAGTGAATGAGATGTCGAGTCTAGTGCATGTGATGTCATACATATGCCCTGTGTGATGACACACGTATGGGATGTGCTGTTATTTGTATAGAAGATGTGATGTCATATAGAGTTGATGGGACTTCACATATAGTCGGTGTGATGGCATGAATACAGTGCAAGTGATGTCATAAATACAGAGGTGTGATGTGAGAATGAGTGGATATGATGTCATAAAGAGCCCATATGACGGTATACATACATTGGGCACGATGTCATACATAAGGTACTTGTCATATAACCTATACAGTGGGTTGGATGGCTAACATTGATGCAGTATCACAAGTACAGAAGATGTTATTTCATATAGCTTTGATGTGACTTCATATACATTGGGGGTGACGTCATGAGTACATTGGATGTGATGTCATACACAAAGAGGGTGTGACGTCATAAAGAGGGGATGTGATGGCATATTGAGTACGTATGGCATCATACACATAGAGGGTGTGATGTCATACGTATAGCGGTTTTGATGAAAGGATACAGTGGAGATCATGTCAGGTAGAGTGTGTGTGATGTCAGATAGAGTGGTTGTGCTGTCATCCCCACAGGGCTCCTGATGTCTCATTAGTGGATATAACGTCATAGACATAGTGAATGTGATGTCACAGATAAATTGCCTGTGATTTCACAGGCAGCTTGGAAGTGATGTCATAAAGTGGATGAGTCATCATATAGAGTGGGTGTGACGTCATGATTACAGTGGGTGTGATGTCATACCGTGGACAAGGAGTCCTAAGAGTGGGGTTGATATCATAAATACACCTGATTTGATGTTTGAAACACTGGGGTGTGATGTCATAAAGAGGGGATATGACGTCATAGAGAGCATATGACGTCATGCAGGAACTGGGTGTGATGCTCATCGAGTGGGTGTGATATCATCTGTACAGTGGGTGGAATGGCACTGATACAGAGGAAGCGATGTCAGATATAGTGTTTGTGATGTCCAGGAGAATGGGTAGGGAAACCCATATACTGCGTATGATGTCATTCCTATGTTGGATATGATATACATGCATGCAATGTGTGTGATATCATCGAGAGAATCGTTGTGATACTGCAGTCGAGTGGGTGCAATGTCATAAATACTGTGATTTAATGTTATAAATAGTGAATGTGATGTCGAGTCTAGTGCATGTCATGTCATACATATGCCCAGTGTGCTGACACAGGTATGGGACGTGTTGTTATTTGTATAGAAGATGTGATGTCATATACAGTTGATGGGACTTCACATATAGTGGGTGTGATGGCCTGAATACAGTGCAAGTGATATCATAAATACAGTGGTGTGATGTGAGAAGGAGTGGATATGATGTCATAAAGAGCCCATATGTTGGCATAGATATATTGGCAACAATGTCATACATAAGGTACTTGTCATCTAACCTATGCAGTGGTTTGGATGGCTCAGATTGATGCACTATGACAAGTACAGAAGATGTGATTTCATATAGCTTTGATGTGACTTCATATACATTGGGGGTGATGTCATGAGTCCATTGAATGTGATGTCATAAATGTAGCGTTGTGACATCATAAAGAGGGGATGTGATGGCATATAGAGTTTGTATGACATCATACACATAGAGCGTGTGATGTCATACGTATAGCGGTTTTGATGAAAGGATACAGTGGAGATCATGTCAGATAGAGTGTGTGTGATGTCAGATAGAGTGGTTGTGCTGTCATCCCCACAGAGCTCCTGATGTCTCATTAGTGGATATAACGTCATATACATAGTGAGTGTGATGTCACAGATAAATTGCCTGTGATTTCACACGCAACTTGGAAGTGATGTCATA
>SRVM01034889.1:0-12098 GCA_007570785.1 Antilocapra americana
CAGAGGCAGGTTTTAAAAATAAAATGAAAAATGAAAGTAAATCATTTTTATGAACCCGAATTCTTCACACCTTGAGGGATTTTTTAAGCTGGCTAATAAAAACATCATCTTTCCAACATGCTTGTCCCATGATTAATTCTTACCTGACCGAATGCCCCCTTCGAGGGGGGGGACTCTCTCCGGAGTCGTCTCATGAGTGGTTAATCGTAGTGCTCCTTGCTGGGACTGGTCAACGAGGACGGCGGTCCATCCAAGCAGTTTTCGGGCGCCATGTTGGGCGCCACTTGCTCCGGCCGCTGGCTGGGCGCAGGTGTTCTGGCCCGCAGAGCAATCAACCTGAGCTCCGAATCCACCTGAAAACGGATGAAAGGGAGGTGCGATAAGAGGCGCGAAGAAGGGTAGCAAGACAAAGTTTCTGATCAAGCTGCAAACCTTTATTGAGCGTAAGGCAATTATATATGTGGAGGAGGGGAGGGAGTGGGAAAAGGGAGGGGGGAGTTCTTACGGGCATGTAAGAAATACGTGTCTTGTGGGCGATTGGCCTGTCGGATATATGTTCGCCGCATGGTCCGTTTGGTGATTGGCCAGCCGAATGTATAGCTGGAACGTAATCAGCGCCTTATATGGCAGCAGGCTTGGAGTGTACCGACCGTAATCGCTCTGGCTGATAGCGTCAGCCGGCCGGGCCCCAACACTCGAATGCATCATCACAAACACTCTCTCTATGATATCACACACATTGCATGTATGCATATCATATCCAATATATGTATGAAACTATACGCAGTAGATGGGTTTCCTTACACATTCTCTTGGACATCACACACACTATATCTGACATCGCTTCCACTGTATCAGTGTCATTCCACCCACTGTATAGATGATATCACACCCACTATTTACCCATCACACCCAGTACCTGTATGATGTCATATGCTCTCTACGACATCATTTCCCTTCTTTATGACATCACACCCCAGTGTTTCAAACATCAAATCAGGTGTGTTCATGATATCACACCCACTCTTAGGAATCCATGTCCACTGTATGACATCATATCCTCTGTAATCATGACATCACACCCACTACCTAGGACGTCTCATCCACTTTATGACATCACATCCAATCTGCGTGTGAAATCACAGGCAATTTACCTGTGCCATCACACTCACTATGACTATGACATTATATCCACTAATGAGACATCAGGAGCCCTGTGGTTATGACAGCACAACCACTCTATCTGACATCACACACACTCTATCTGACATGATCTACACTGTATTGTTTCATCAAAACCGCTATACATATGACATCACACCCTCTATGTGTATGATGTCATACGTATTCTATATGCCGTCACATCCACTTTTTATGACGTCACAACACTATATTTATGACATCGCAACCAATGTACTCATGACGTCACCCCCAATGTATATGAAGTCACATCAAAGGTATATGAAATCTTATTTTCTGTACTTGTGATACTGCATCAATCTGAGCCATCAAAACCACTGTATAGTTGAGATGACAAGTACCTTATGTATGACATCGTGCCCAATGTATCTATGCCGTCATATGGGCTCTTTATGACATCATATCCACTCATTCTCTCATCGTACCCCTGTATTTATGACATCACTTGCACTGTATTCATGCCATCACACCCACTATAGGTGAAGTCCCATCAACTGTATATGACATCACCGCTTCTATACACATAACAGCACATCCAATACCTGTGTCATCACACTGGGCATATGTATGACATCAGATGCACTAGACTCGACATTATATTCACTATTTATGACATTAAATCACAGTATGTATGACATTGCACCCACTCGACTGCATCATCACAACCACTCTCTCGATGATATCACACACATTGCATGCATGCATATCATATCCCATGTATGTATGACATCGTATACAATATATGGTTTACCCTACCCATTTTCTTGGACATCACACACCCTATATCTGACATCGTTTCCACTGTATCAGTGTCATTCCACCCACTGTACAGATGATATCACACCCACTCGATGCCCATCACACCCAGCACCTGTATGACATCATATGCTCTCTATGACGTAATGTCTCCTCTTTATGACATCACACCCCAGTGTTTCAAACATCAAATCACGTGTATTCATGATATCACACCCACTCTTAGGACTCCATGTCCACTTTATGACATCACAGCCAATGTACTCATGACGTCACCCCCAATGTATATGAAGTCACATCAAAACTATATGAAATCACATCTTCCATACTTGTGATACTGCATTAATCTGAGCCATGAAACCCAGTGTATATGTTAGATGACAACTACCTTATGTATGACATCATTCCCAATGTGTCTATGCCGACATATGGGCACTGTATGACATCATATCCACTCATTCTCATATTGCACCCCTGTATTTATGACACCACTTGCACTGTATTCATGCCATCACACCCACTATAGGTGAAGTCCCATCAACTGTAAATGACATCACTTCTTCTATACACATAACAGCACAGACAATACATGTGTCATCACCCTGGGCATATGTATGACATCACATGCACTAGACTCAACATCACGTTCACTATTTATGACATTAAATCACAGTATGTATGACATTGTGCACACTCGACTGCATCATCACAACCACTCTCTCGATGATATCACACACATTGCATATATGCATATCATATCCCATATAAATATGATATCATATGCAGTATATGTGTTACCCTACCCATTCTCTTGGACATCACACACACTATATCTGACATCGCTTCCACTGTATCAGTGTCATTCCACCCACTGTACACATGATATCACACCCACTCTATGCTCATCAAACCCAGTACCTCTATGACATCATATGCTCTTTTTGACGTCATATACTCACTTTTTACATCAGATTCCTGTGTTTCAGACATCAAATCATGTGTATTCATGATATCACACCCACTCTTAGGGCTCCATGTCCAGGGTATGACATCACATCCACTGTAATCATGACGTCACACACACTCCACAGGATGTCTCATCCACTTTATGACATCACATCCACGTAGCATGTGAAATCACAGTCAATTTATCTGGGCCATCACACTCTCTATGTCTTTGACATTAGATCCACTGATGCGACATCAGGAGCGCTCTGTGGATGACAGCCCAACCACTCTATCTGACATCACCCCCACTCTATCTGACATGATCTCCACTGTATCATTTCCTCAAAACCACTGTACGTATGACATCACATTGAATATACTCATGACGTCACCCCCAATGTATATTAAGTCACATCAAAGCTATATGAAATCACATCTTCTGTACTTGTAATACTGCATCAATCTGAGCCATCAAACCCACTGTATAGGTTAGATGACAAGTACCTTATGTATGATATCGTGCCCAATGTATCTATGCCATCATATGGGCTCTACATGACATCATATCCACGCATTCTCATATCACACCCCTGTATTTATGACATCACTTGCACTGTATTCATGCCATCACACCCACTATAGGTGAAGTCCCATCCAATGTATATGACATCACCTCTTCTATACAAATAACAGCACATCCAATACCTATATCATCACACTGGGCATATGTGTGACATCACATGCACAAGACTCGACATCACATTCGCTATTTATGACATTAAATCACAGTATGTATGATATTGCACCCACTCGACTGCATCATCGCAACCACTCTCTCGATGATATCACATACATTGCATGTATGCATATCTTATCCCATATATGTATGACATCGTATGCAGTATATGGGTTACCCTACCCATTTTCTTGGACATCACACACACTATATCTGATATCGCTTCCACTGTATCAGTGTCATTCCACCCACTGTACAGATGATATCACACCCACTGTATACCCATCACACCCAGTACCTGTATGACATCATATGCTCTCTATCACGTTATGTCCCCTCTTTATTACTTCACACCCCAGTGTTTCAAACATCAAATCAGGTGTATTCATGATATCACACCCTCTCTTAGGACTCCATGTCCACGGTATGACATCACATCCACTGTAATCATGACGTTGCACCCACTCCATAGGATGTCTATCCACTTAATGACATCACATCCACGCTGCATGTTAAATCACAGGCAATTTATATGTGACATCACACTCACTAAGTCTATGACATTATATCCACTGATGAGACATCAGGTGGACTCTGTGGATGACAGTACAACCACTATATCTGACATCACACCCACTCTATCTGACATGATCTCCACTCTATCCTTTCATCAAAACCGCTATACGTATGACATCCCACCCTCTATGTGTATGATGGCATATGTACTGTGTATGCCATCAGAACCACTCTTTATGATGTCAGACCACTATATTTATGACATCACATCCAATGTACTCATGACGTCACCCCCAATGTATATGAAGTCACATGAAAGATATATGAAATCACATCTTCGGTACTTGTGATACTGCATCAATCTGAGCCCTCAAACTCACTGTATATGTTAGATGACAAGTGCCTTATGTATGACATCGTGTCCAATGTATCTATGCCAACATATGGGCTCTTTATGACATCATATCCACTCATTCTCATATCACACCCCTGTATTTATGATATCACTTTCACTGTATTCATGCAATCACATCCACTATAGGGGACGTTCCATCAACTGTATATGACATCACCTCTTCTATACAAATCACAGCACATCCGATACCTGTGTCATCAACTAGGCATATGTATGACCTCACATGCACTAGACTCGATATCATATTCACTATTTATGAAATTAAATCACAGTATGCATGACATTGCACTCACTCGACTGCATCATCACAACCACTCTCTCGATGATATCACACACATTGCATGTATGCATATCATATCCCATATATGTATGACATCGTATGCAGTATATGGGTTACCCTACCCACTCTCTTCGACATCAAACACATTATATGTTACATGGCTTCCACTGTATCAGTCTCATTCCACCCACTGTACAGATGATATGACACCCACTCTATGCCCATCACACCCAGTACCTGTATGACATCATATGCTCTCTATGACGTCATACCCCTCTTTATGTCATCACGCCCCAGTGTTTCAAACATCAAATCAGATGTATTAATGATATCACACCCAATCTTAGGCCTCCATGTCCACGGTTTGACATCACATCCACTGTAATCATGACATCTCACCCTCTCCATTGGATGTCTCATCCACTTTATGACATCACATCCACGCTGCATGTGAAATCACAGGCAATTTATCTGTGCCATCACACTCACTATGTCTATGACATTATATCCACTGATGAGAAATCAGGAGCCCTCTGTGGATGACAGCACAACCACTTTATCTGATATCACACCCACTCTATCTGACATGATCTCCACTGTATCCTTTCATCAAAACCACTAAACGCATGGCATCACACCCTCTAAGTGTATGATGTCATATGTACTCTATATGCCGTCACGTCCACTCTTTACGACGTCACACCACTATATTTATGACATCACACCGAATGTACTCATGACGTCATCCCCAATGTATAGGAAGTCACATAAAAGCTATTTGAAATCACATCTTCTGTACTTGTGATACTGCATCAAATTGAGCCACCAAACCCACTGTATATGTGAGATGACAAGTACCTTATGTATGACATTGTGCCCAGTATATCTATGCCATCATATGGGCTCTTTATGACATCATATCAACTCATTCTCATATCACACCACTGTATTTATGACATCACTTACACTGTATTCATGCCATCACACTCACTATAGGTGAAGTCCCATCAACTGTATATGACATCACCTCTTCTATACATATAACAGCATATTCAATACCTGTGTCATCACACTGGGCATATGTATGACATCACATGCACTAGAATCGACATCACATTCACTATTTATGACATTAAATCACTTTATTTATGACATTGCACCCACTCGACTGCATTATCACAACCATTCTCTTGATGATATCACACAAATTGCATGTATGCATATCATATCCCGTATATGTATGACATCGTACGCAGTATATGGGTTACCCTACCCATTCTCAGGGACATCACACACACTATATCTGACATCGCTTCCACTGTATCAGTGTCATTACACCCACTGTACATATGATATCACACCCACTCTATGCCCATCACACCCAGTACCTGTATGACATCATATGCTCTCTATGACGTCATATACCCTGTTTATGACATCACACCCCAGTGTTTGAAGCATCAAATCACGTGTATTCATGATATCACACCCACTCTTAGGACTCCATGTTCAGGGTATGACATCACATCCACTGTAATCATGACGTCACACACACTCCATAGGATGTCTCATCCACTTTATGACATCACATCGACACTGCATGTGAAATCACAGGCAATTTATCTGTGACATCACACTCACTATGTCTATGACATTATATCCACTGATGAGACATCGGGAGCACTGTGTGGATGACAGCCGAACCACTCTATCTGACATCACACCCACTCTATCTTACATGATCTTCACTGTATCCTTTCATCAGAACCACTATACGTATGACATCACACCCTCTATGTGTATGAGGTCATATGTACTCTATATGCCATCACTTCCACTCTTTATGACACCACACCTCTATATTTATGACACCATACCCAATGTACTCAGGATGTCACCCCAATGATTATTAAGTCACATCAAAGCTATATGAAATCACGTCTTCTGTACTTGTGATACTGCCTCAGTCTGAGCCATCAAACCCACTGTATTGGTTAGATGACAAGTACCTTATGTATAACATCGTACCCAATGTATCTATGCCATCATATGGGCTCTTTATGACATCATATCCACTCATTTTCATATCACACCACTGTATTTATGACATCACTTGCAGTGTATTCATGCTATCACACTTACTATAGGTGAAGTCCCATCAACTGTATATGGCATCACCTCTTCTATACAAATAACAGCATATCCAATACCTGTGTCATCACACTGGGCATATGTCTGACATCACAGGCACAAGACTCGACATCACATTCAATATTTCTGACATTAAATCACAGTATGTATGACATTGCACCCACTCGACGGCATCATCACAACCACTCTCTCGATGATATCAAACACATTGCATGTATGCATATCATATCCAATATATGTATGACATCATATGCAGTATATGGTTTCCCTACCCATTTTCTTCTACATCACACACACTACATCTGACATCGCTTCCACTGTATCAGTGTCATTCCAACCACTGTACAGATGATATCACACCCACTCTATGCCCATCACACCCAGTACCTGTATGATATCATATGCTCTCTATGACGTCATATCCCCTCTTTATGAAATCACACCCCAGAGTTTCAAACATCCAATCAGGTGTATTCATGATATCACTCCACTCTTAGGACTCCATGTCCAACGTATGACATCACATCCAGTGTAATCATGACGTCACACCCACTCTATATGATGTCTCATCCACTTTATGACATCACACTCACGCTGCATGTGAAATCACAGGCAATTTATCTGTGACATCACACTCACTATGTCTATGACATTATATCCACTAATGGGACATTCGGAGCCCTGTGTGGTTGACAGCACTACCACTCTATCTGATATCACACCCACTCTATCTGACGTGATCTCCACTGTATCCTTTCGTAAAAACCACTATACGTATGACACCACACCCTGTATTTGTATGATGTCATATGTACTATATATGTCATCACATTCACTCTTTATGATGTCAAACCAGTATATGTATGACATCACATCCAATGTACTCATGATATCACCCCCAATGTATATGAAGTCACATCAAAGCTATATGAAATCACATCTTCTGTACTTGTGATACTGCATCAATCTGAGCCATCAAACCCCCTGTATAGGTTAGATGACAAGTACCTTATGTATGACATCATGGCCAATGTATCTATGCCATCATATGGGCTCTTTTGGACATCATACCCACTCATTCTCATATCATACCTTTGTATTGATGACTCACTTACACTGTATTCATGCCATCACACCCACTCTACGTGAAGTCCCATCAACTGTATATGACATCACATCTTCTATACAAATACCAGCACATCCAATACCTGTGTCATAACACTGGGCAAATGTATGACATCACATGCACTAGACTCGACATCACATTCACTATTAATGACATTAAATCACTGTATTTATGTCATTGCACCCACTCGACTGCATCAGCACAACCACTCTCTCGGTGACATCACAACTTTTATACAAATAACAGCACATCCAATAACTGTGTCATCATCCTGGGCATATGTGTGACATCACATGCACTAGACTCAACATCACATTCACTATTTATGACATTAAATCACAGTATGTATGATATTGCACCCACTAGACTGCATCATCACAACCACTCTCTCGATGATATCCCACACATTGCATGTATGTATATCATATCCAACATAGGTATGACATCACACACTGTATATGGGTTTCCCTACCCATTCTCTTGGACATCACACACACTATATCTGACATCGCTTCCACTGTATCAGTGTCATTCCACCCACTGTACAGATGGTATCACACCCACTCTATGCCCATCACCCCCAGTACCTGTATGACGTCATGTGCTCTCTATGACGTCGTATCCCCTCTTTATGACATCACACCCCAGTGTTTCAAACATCAAATCAGGTGTTTTCATGATATCACACCCACTCTTAGGACTCCATGTCCACGGTATGACATCACATCCACTGTAATCATGACATCACACCTATTCTATATGATGTATCATCCACTTTATGACATCACATCCACTCTGCATGTGAAATCACAGGCAATTTATGTGTCCCATCACACTCAATATGTCTATGACATTATATCCACTGATGAGACATCAGGAGCGTTCTGTGGATGACAGCACAACCACTCTATCTGACATTACCCCCACTTATCTGACATGATCTCCACTGTATCCTTTCATCAAAACCACTATACGTATGACATCACACCCTCTATGTGTATGATGTCATATTTACTCTATATGCCATCACATCCCCTCTTTATGAAATCACACCACTATATTTATTACATCACATCCAATGTACTCATAACTTCACCCCCAATGTATATGAAGTCACTTAAAACCTATATGAAATCATGTCTTCAGTACTTGTGATACTGCATCAATCTGAGCCATCAAACCCCCTGTATAGGTTAGATGACAAGTACCTTATGTATGACATCATGGCCAAAGTATCTATGCCGTCATATGGGCTCTTTATGACATCATACCCACTCATTCTCATATCACACCACTGTATTATGTCATCACTTGCACTGTATTCATGCCATCACACCCACTATATGTGAAGTCCCGTCAACGGTATATGACATCACAACTTCTATACAAATAACAGCACATTCAATACCTGTGTCATCGCACTGGGCATATGTATGACATCACATACACTAGACTCGACATCACATTCATTATTTATGACATTAAATCACAGTATGTATGATATTGCACCCACTCGACAGCCTCATCACAACCACTCTCTCGATGATATCACACACATTGCATGCATGCATATCATATCCAATATATGGTTGATATCAAATGCAGTTTATGGGTTACCCTACCCATTCTCTTGGACATTACACACACTATATCTGACATCGATTCCACTGTATCAGTGTCATTCCACCCAATGTACAGATGATATCACACCCACTTTATGCCCATCCCACCCAGTACCTGTATGACTTTATATGCTCTCTATGACGTCATATCCCCTGTTCATGACATCACACCCCAGTGTTTCAAACATAAAATCAGGTGTATTCATGATATCACACACACTCTTAGGACTCCATGTCCACCTATGACATCGCATCCACTGTATTCCTGACGTCACACCCACTCTATATGATGTCTTATCCACTTTATGACATCACTTCCACGCTGAATGTGAAATCACAGGCAATTTATCTGTCACATCACACTCACAATGTCTATGACATTATATCCACTAATGAGACATCAGGAGCCCTGTGTGGATGACAGCACAACCACTCTATCTGACCTCACACCCACTCTATCTGACATGATCTTCACTGTATACTTTCATCAAAACCACTCTACGTATGACATCACACTCTCTATGTGTATGATGTCATACGTACTCTCTATGCCATCACATCCCCTCTTTATGACATCACACCGCTACATTTATGACATCACATCCAATGTCCTCATGACGTCACACTTAATGTATATGAAGTCACATTAAAGCAATATGAAATCACATCTTCTGTAATTGTGATACTGCAGCAATCTGAGCCATCAAACCCACTGTATAGGTTAGATGAAAAGTACCTTATGTATGACATCGTGCCCAATGTATCTATGCCGTCATATAGGCTCTTTGTGACATCATATCCACTCATTCTCACATCACCCCGCTGTATTTATGACATCACTTGCACTCTATTCATGCCATCACACCCACTATATGTGAAGTCCCATCAGCTGTATATCACATTACAACTTCATTTTTTTTTATTAAACATTTTTTATTAGTTTTGCCAAACAATGACATGTTATCACCATGGGTTCACATATGCTCCCCCTCCATAACCCCCCTCCCTCCTCCCTCCCCCCGGGAAATCTCGTTGCACCAGTCACAGTCATCAATCCTGGGCCTTCTATTGCTTAGACATATGATAATTAACATGTTTCAATGCCATTCTCCCATATCATCCCACCCTTTCCCTCATCCACTGAGGCCCTGAGTCTATTCTATACACCTGTGCTCCTTTTGCTGTCTCGCATGCTGGGTTCTCGTTACCGTCTTTCTTAATTCCATATATATGCGTTAATATACTGTATTGTTGTTTTTGCTTCTGGCTTATTTCACTCTGGATAATGGGTCCCAGTTTCGTCCATCTGAGTAGAACTGATTCAAAGGAATTTTTCCTTAATGCTGAGTAGTATTTCATTGTGTATATGTACCACAGCTTTCTTATCCATTCATCAGTTGATGGGCGTCTAGGTTGGTTCCATGTCCTGGCTATTGTAAACAATGCAGCGATGAACATTGGGGTACACGTGTCTCATTCAATTCTGGTTTCCTCGGTATATATGCCCAACAGTGGGATTACTGGGTCATGTGGCTGGACTATTTGCACTTTTTTAAGGAACCTCCACACTGTTTTCCATAGAGGCTGTACTAGTTTGCAATCCCACCAACAGTGTAAGAGACTTCCCTTTTCTCCACATCCTCTCCAGCATTTATTACTTGTGGATTTTTGGATTGCAGCCATTCTGAGTGGTGTAAAGTGATATCTCATTGTGGATTTGATTTGCATTTCTCTGATAATGAGTGATGTTGAGCATCTTTTCATGTGTTTGTTAGCCATTTTTATGTTTTCTTTGGAGAAACGTCTGTTCAATTCTTTGGCCCACTTTTTGATTGGGTTGTTTATTTTCCTAGAATGGTGCTGCAGGTGTTGCTTGTATATTTTTGAGATTAATTGTTTGTCCGTTGCTTCATTGGCTATTATTTTCTCCCATTCTGAAGGCTGTCTTTTCACCTTGCTTATAGTTTCCTTTGCAGTGCAGAAGCTTTTAATTTTAATTAGGTCCCATTTGTTTATTCGTGTTTTTATTTCCAATATTCTGGGAGGTGGGTCATGTAGGATCCTGCTTTGGTTGATGTCAGAGAGTGTTTTCCCAATGTTATCCTCTAGGAGTTTTACAGTTTCTGCTCTTATGCTTAGATCTTTGATCCATTTTGAATTTATCTTTGTGTATGGTGTTAGAAAGTGTTCTAGTTTCATTCTTTTACAAGTGGCTATCCAGTTTTCCCAGCACCACTTGTTAAAGAGGTTGTCTTTTCTCCATTGTATATTCTTGCCTCCTTTGTCAAATATAAGGTGTCAATAGATGCGTGGATTTATCTCTGGGCTATCTATTTTGTTCCATTGAT
>SRVM01034896.1:0-32054 GCA_007570785.1 Antilocapra americana
TGGGGTAACAGGGACGAGGGCTGGGGTAACAGGGACGAGGGCTGGGGAAACAGGGATGAGGGCTGGGGTGACTGGGATGTGGGCTGACAAGGACGAGGGCTGGGGTGACTGGAATGTGGGTTGGGGTGACAGGGACGAGGGCTGGGAGGGCCGATGTTTTCATCTGACTAGTACTGCCCCATTCCATTAAGATTCCTTTCCCTCTCTTCCTTTTTCCAAATATATGCGACATTTCCCATATATCACCATGTACAGAGACTTCACTGGAAGTCTCCTCGGGAAAGGACACAAGGTAATTGGTCTTTTAAAATGGAAATCTTAATGCTTAGAGAATAAGGCATTCTTAAAAGTTTAACACTAGTGAGCCTCTTATGATACCTAAAATGGAAACTGAGAGGATAAAGAAGGAAAGAGACAGTAAAGAAGATAAACAATCTCTACTAGTTCATAAACATAAAACAAACAAAAATACTCTTTCTCAGATGCTGTGCCGTACAGGCCTTCCCCTCCATGTCAGTGACCTGTCAGGCCCTTATATTACAGAAGACAAGGAGTCGTACTTTATTTTCCTCACGAGAGCAGTAGCGGAGCAAGACTTGCACTTGGGAAGCAGAACGTCTACAAGGTCTGACAGTTCCCAGAAACCAGAGGTTTAATTTAATTTTCCATCTTAATAGTTTTGAGGAAGCACCAAAAAGAATCTAACATCTCTCTTTTTGATGAGGATTTTTATCTGATAAGTCATTTTTATCATCCAAAATTTTGACCTGAAAATAATCTTTTTTTTTTAAATTAAGGAAACCTACTAAAAATATGCTACATAATTAAGTTGAAAAAAATGTCCGTTTAAGCTCCAACTAGAGATAAATCTGAGGTGTTTGGAATTTAACTGTGAGTTTAAGGAAAAAGTGTTTATATGAAAACCAAAGAAAAATATTTTTAAAAAAATCATGGTCAAGTATTAGGTCTAATGTTACAGCTTCTCAAGAGTCTGACTTGAAATCAGTGTTATTTTTTTCTTTGTTAAATGAAAAGTTGCATTGTCCTAAATTTCTCAGCATGGAAAGTTTCAAAACTACATTATGAATTATGAGTGCTTCCATTCCAAGCATGAGAAAAAAGTATACTAGCTTTTTAGAAATATCTTTAGCCCATAAGCAGTATATCTAAAGAACCAGCAATTGAAGGAAAAAAGAACTTTTATAAACAAAAGTGTTTCCTTACTATGTGTGCGCATGCTCAGTCATGTCCAATTCTTTGCGACCCTCTGGATTGTAGCTCTCCAGGCTCCTCTGTCCATGGGATTCTCCAGGCAAGAATGCTGGAGTGGGTTGCCATTTCCTTCTCCAGGGGATCTTCCCAACCCAGGGATTGAACCCGGATCTCCTGCATTGCAGGCTGATTCTTTACTGCTCGGCCACTGGAGAAGCCCCTTCCTTACTACAGTGAATTCAGTAATTAATGATCTTACAATGGGATATTATTCTTACTCTATTCAGATATTCTGGCACCATCCATTGGTATAGATTTTTCATAAACTTAGAACCTTGGTCAGTATAGAATTTATCCATAAAAATGTTCCTATCTTTAAAACTGTACAAGCTCATGAATAAATTCAATTTTATTTGAAATGGCAAAGAGTCAGTCAGTCTTCATTAATCTAAGTCCCAGTCTTTTCTTTTTTCACTAAATTTCTTTTTCCCACTCCTAAGTGCTGTCCAACAAAAGGATTTGTTATTAGAGAGCAGGTGAAGGTGAGAATACTTTCCTCAGCATGAGTTTGTAAAATACTTTTTTCCAGGACTATAAAATGGCAGAATTTTGTGACAGAACATTTTGGGTTATTAGTAATATGGTGTATATAAATAAAGACAAGATAAAGAAGCATTCTCCACTCAAGGTTGAGGGGCATATGGTTTCATAGCCCTTAAAATATGCTTCAGTTTCTTACCATTGTAAGTAGTATATATGCAATTTTTTTGCACATTGAAACAACTATAACGTAACCATCTTCTTGTAAACAGTTTGAGCACATTAGGGAAGATATTGTAAATGTCATGGGAATACATCTTATAGTTCTACCTAGTATTAACCGAGCAACAGTCCAAAGGAAGAAATCCAAAAGGTGGAGATGGCTAGGTTTTCAAAGCAAAAACAGTTTGTTACTATTTACCTCAAATGTGCACTACTGGTCCCTGAAAATGCATGATTTTAGTATGTTGTGTTTACTTGCAATTTCAAATGTAACTCGTCGGTATTTGATATCCATTACGCACCATAGGAGACACTATTTTTTCATAAAGCAGTCACATGCATTGAAGTTAGGGTGACCAACTGATACGTATGTATTTTTTGCACCCCAGAAACAGAATCACACTGGAGCGCACACCATGCTCCCACCTTCCTCGCTGAAGGACAGCACACGCGTCTGGCCCCACCGGGGAGAAGGCCGCTTAGTCCTCGGGCAGGACCGCGGCGCCGCGCGGAGCTCCGGCCTCGGGGGCAGCGCCCCGCTCCCCTCCTCCGGGGGCCGCCGGGCGCCCCTCCGTCCCCTCCTCCGACGCCGCGGGCTCCACCCCGGGCGCCGGCGCGTCCCCGCCGGCGCCGCCGACCTCCTCTCCCGCCTGCAGCTCCGGCAGCTCCGTCCCGGCCCCCTCGGCTGCCCCCGGGGCCCCCTCGCCCCCGGGGGCGCCGCCGCCACCGGCCCGAGGTGGAGACGGCTCCCGGCCGGCCCGGCCCTCCTGGACGCCGCTGTGGCTGCTGCTGGCGCTGCCGAGCCTGGAGGAGGCGACCACGGCCTTGACCGCCGCCTGGGGAGACAGAGGTGTCAGGGGTTACTGCGCCGGAAACCCCAACTCGGAGCGCGATCTCAAGTTTGCATGTAGGGAGTCTGTTGCTCTGTGTGTTCAGTCTTGGAAAGTATATGATTCCAAGATCGCCTAATGAACACTTGTTTGAAGAATGAACAGCAAAATCTGTTTAATCTCAAATTAGTGTCTTTAGTCATCTGGACGAAAACCTAAATAAATGCACTTTCCCAAGGATTGCCAATATTCAAAAAATTTAGCTGTGTTTCCCTAAGTATGGGACACGAGTTCCATGGATGTTGACAGGTACTATCAAGATAAGAGAGTTCTAGGGTCAAATTTGTTTAAGAAATTCTGGGTTAAATCAAGGGTATTTAATCTAGGGTACTTCAAATTATTATTTGAAATTATTTTAAATAATTATTTTAAATTATTTCATGGAACCGTTCAGGTTTATTTAGTTTGTATCAACCACTAAGCCGCTGCTGAATAGAACACTGTTTTTGACCCCGAGCTGTCCTCTGACATTCCCTGTATGTATAGCTAGTCCTAAATACTACTCTGTAAGAGAAAAACACTTCATCTCTATTCCATATATGTTTTATAAAAAGAGATACAATTTGATGGATAATTTTCCTGTCACTTGAATTATTTTAATTTTTACCAAGTACAATTATTTGCCTATATTATAAAATATAGCTTGAAATAATTGTTTCCCAATTTTTGCATATTCAGAAAGAAGACAACTTTCCTAATAAATACTAGTTTCTTGAATAACACTTTCAAGTTGTTCAGCCTTAATTAAATGGGAAGCAATGACCATATATTTATTTGGTGGGTGAATCTCAACATCCCACACATTTCCCTTTATTGACGATGAATCCTGGGAACTCGATGGTGGTCAGTGGTAGGACTCAGTGCTTCATAAGAGTCCTGGAAGCTGCCCGGTGCCATTTCCTCCCTCCCCCAAAATTCCTCAAACAGAAAAATAAAACCCACACTGAATTCTTACAAGAGGATAACAGAACTGTGGTTGGCTTTGTACCATCACTGTTGGGATTTCAAAGCAGGATTTTCCCAGGTACCACAGGAGACTAATAACAGTATTAGATAAACAACAGCAGAATTATCTTTGATTAGCAAGATATGAGAGAAATCTTTTTTAAAAAGTAAAACAAAATAAATGCCATCTCACCTTGAGCTTGCGCCGGGCATTGAATTCTTGGAGCTTCTTTTGAGCCGTATCCATGTGCACAAAATTGGCTGCTTTACCTGTGACCCACGGGTGCTGGAGAGCTTGAAAGGTAGTCAGCCTTTTCTTAGGGTCCAACACAATTAATTTCCTGACCTGAAATGATAAAGAAGCATCGACTTCTTAGGGAGATTTTCGTGGTTACCTGGCTTGCTCCTCAGCTGTGAACTTCTAGATCTAATTTAATTTTCTTGGCAGTACACTAAATATACATTATTATTCTATCTCCTTGGCACTGCACTAAACATACATTAAACAACCTTTTTAAGTCCCTGGAGGTCACTGTGGGGACGGCTTCAGGCATCAGTAGCTGAGCAGTCTGAAACGAAAGTGGTGTGTGTGAATCAAGAGCCCAAACTGGCAGGCAGATGCCCGTAGATAAGAGAAACAAGGCTTGCCTTGCCTGTGAACTGCAAGTACTTTGAGTGGGAACCAGCATCTGGATATTTCTAGGTTGCAACTTCATATCACTTAGAATTCAGAACTTAAACTACATCTCAGGGGAGATGGATCATTCATGCAGTTGTCATTCCTTCTGTGGGGATGGAAGGGCAAACAAAAGGGGGCAGGGTCACAGCCTTTATGATTACACCGTGATCCCATATGGGGTCAGTAGTGCTCTCTAGCCCTCGAGGATCAGTTCAGTTCAGTCGCTCAGTCGTGTCCGACTTTCTGTGACCCCATGCACTGCAGCATGCCAGGCCTCCTTGTCCATCACCAACTCCCAGAGTTTACTCAAATTCATGTCCATTGAAGCGGTGATGCCGTCCAACCATCTCATCCTCTGCTGTCCCCTTCTCTTCCCACCTGCACTCTTTCCTAGCATCAAGGTCTTTTCCAATGAGTGGGCTCCTCACATCAAGTGGCCAAAATATTGGAGTTTCAGCTTCAGCATCAGTCCTTCCAATGAACACCCAGGACTGATCTTTAGATGGACTGCTTGGATCTTCTTGCAGTACAAGGGACTCTCAAGAGTCTTCTCCAACACCACTCTTCAAAAGCATCAATTATTTGGTGCTCAGCTTTCTTTATAGTCCAACTCTCACATCCATACATGACTACTGGAAAAACCATAGCCTTGACTAGACGACTTTTGTTGGCAAAGTAATATCTCTGCTTTTTAATATGCTGTCTAGGTTGGTCATAACTTCCGTTCCAAGGAGTAAGTGTCTTTTAATTTCATGGTTGCAATCACCATCTGCAGTGATTTTGGAGCTCAAAAAAATAAAGTCAGCCACTGTTTCCATTGTTTCCCCATCTATTTGCCATGAAGTGATGGGACCAGATGCCATGATCTTAGTTTTCTGAAGGTTGAGCTTTAAGCCAACTTTTTCACTCTCCTCTTTCACTTTCATCAAGAGGCTATTTAGTTCCTCTTCACTTTCTGCCATAAGGGTGGTGTCCTCTGCATATCTGAGGTTATTGGTATTTCTCCCGGCAATCTTGATTCAAGTTTGTGCTTCCTGCAGCCCAGCGTTTCTCATGATGTACTCTGCATATAAGTTAAGCAGGGTGACAATATATAGCCTTGACTACTCCTTTTCCTATTTGGAACCAGTCAGTTGTTCCATGTCCAGTTCAAACTGTTGCTTCCCTACTTGTATACAGATTTCTCAAGAGGCGGGTCAGGTGGTCTGGTATTCCCATCTCTTTCAGAATTTTCCACATTTTATTGTGATCCATACAGTCAAAGGCTTTGGCATAGTCAAGAAAGCAGAAATAGATGTTTCTCTAGAACTCTCTTGCTTTTTCGATGATCCAGCAGATGTTGGCAATTTGATCTTCCCATCAGGAAGCTTTCATAAGCCTCTTATACCTTGGGGATACTTGAAGGAATATGCCAAGAGCTAGGCTAAAAGGCTACTTAGAATCAAAGAAAAGGTGTCAGTGGTTTGGGCATATGGTTTGTTTAAAAGGACTGAATTCAAATGAACATAGCCCATTCTGGGAAGTTCACTCCTGATGGTGACCATGAATAGACAATGAATTGCCAGGAAGTTCAACAACCAAAACAATCCCCAGCCCTGGGCTCAGAGGGGTGACCTGGGATGAGGCAGAGACTAGCTGGAGTCAGGAGGCACACTTAAGTCCTAACTTGTTCAAAGTCTCTACTTCTTTGACCTCAAAGACCCACAAGTGTCTGACCTCAGACACCCACCCACCCCTACTGAGTGACTATGGACACCCTCCTGGGCCATCTTCTCACACAACCCAATTTCCACCCTAATTTCCTTGTAAATACATTCTTACAGGTATGCAACATTTAAAAAAAATTATGTAATCCTATCCCTATCCTTATCAATTAGTAACTTTAGCTCTAATTCATGAATGAGGGATGGAAGGAAACTCAAAGATTTAGTGATTAGTGTGACCGGTGGGAACTATACTCATACTAGGGTTTGTCTTGTCTTAGAATTTGTCTTGTGCCACGACACCACAGTACCTTCAAGGTAGACAAGCTTTCCGAGTTTCAGTCTGCTGGTGTAAAATGAGAGACTCTGGATGACTTAAGGCATAAGATCTTTTCTATCTCTAAAGATCCAAAAACTGAACACAGGCTAACAAAATTAGGAAGCTAGTCAAATGAAGAATGAATATCTGGTTCTCCTTTCACTTTCTGTTTTGTAGCATTTGCAAAGAAATGTATGTGGGGTAGAAACACTGCATTTGAAAAGGGTAGAGATTTGAGACTGGTTAGGCTTAGAGTCAGCAAGGAGGTAGAGGGAGATGAAGAATAATTAAGAAAAAGAATGCACAGCAGTAACAGCTTTGATGGTGGTCAGAGCCATCATCTGTTGGACACATAGACTAATAACTGAATGTAAGTGACGCCTAACCCTTAAAACATCCTTGACAGTTAGATACTTCATGCTCATTTTCTAATCATCTGTTTCCTCTTCTTTATCATCACCATCCTCTTCTGCTTGAAAATACAAAGAATTTATTGAAAGCCAATCTGCACCAAAAATTTATATACGTCATCGTTAATCTTTACATTTGGAGACATTGATGCACTGAGTTTTTAAGAAACTTGTTGAAGATCAGGGAGACTCAGTGACCTCATCAGGATTCAGACTCAAAGATCTGCCACTATCCTACAGCTCTGCTTACAGGCCAGCTCCCCACACACCAAGACAGAACAGGTGCAGAGTTTGCCAATAAGTATTTCATTTAGGGGCTCAAAGATCCCTTTAGTTCTGAAGTAAGGTAAATGTTTTAACCAACAGGAGGCGTAGCTGAATGAAGGAACATCACAGCTAACCCTCTTATCCATTTAACTTTTTATCAGAGATAAAAATAAACAGAAGGACGGCTAAGTAATGGGATTATCATTGAGTTAGTTGGTGATGGTTACTGGTATACATCATATCCCTTAATTCTTCCAAAGACCTAGAGACAGGTACCAGTACCATCCAGAGAAGAAAACCAAAGCACAGGGAGGTTAGGTTAGCACAAGGTCATACCTGCAAACTATTAGAAGGGGTGGGGGATACTCGAACCCAGGCATATCGGACTTTTAAGAATCCTTGGTCCATTTCCTGACTGATGGTTTCATTCAAGGAACATTTACTGAGCCTGTACTTTATGTCCACAAGGTACTAAAATCTGGGCCCACCTGCTTCATCCTCTGCCAAAGCCTGCAAGCTCATTAAGGAATACCTCTGAGCTCATCATACAGAAACTGTGCTCGTTGTGAACAAGGAAGCCAGGGGCAGAGGACCAAGCAGCAGGAGGAATGAACCAACTGTGAGGGGAACGGCGCGCCCCCGAAAGGCCGGGCCTCCTAGAGAAGGCCGTGCAGCCAGGGCTTGAGGACGAGTCACCTGTGGTCCCTGCAGGGGCGGGGGGCGGTTCACGAGGGAGGGGACGCTGTATGCCAACCACGCGGACCCACCCATGTGCCGACAGCAGAGAGCGGCACAGTCCTGCAAAGCCCTTATCTTTCAATCAAACCACACTAAGCAAGATGAGCTGCTCGTGTAAAGAGGTCTGTGTGTGTGTGGAGAGGAAGGTGTGTGTGCGTGTGTGTGGTAGAGAGGAAGGAGGAGGAGCGGTGGGCATGTCAGAGACACACTCACTGCTGGGAACGCTCCCTGGAGGAGGCACGGGGAGCAGGGGAGTGGCCGCCGCATCTCGGTGGAGGGGACAGACGAGACGGACTGACAGACGGACAGTGACACGGAGACCTCAGGAGAGGGGGCGCTGGGGGGAGTGGGCAACATGTGCCCGCCGCACAGGCTGCCCGTCTTCAGACGGCACTGGAAACACCGCGAATTTAGGGTAGATGTTGAGGAGGAAGGGAGGCCTGGAGAGGGGTCTGGACGCCGGAGCCTTCCTTGCCAGCAACGCCTTTCTGCTGGGAAGCTGTGCGTCGCTGCTCTGCCCTTGAGTGAACTCATCCTTAAAACTCAGGGAAGATTAAATGAGTCCTGAGATCCTTGGAGATCTAACCTTCTATGATTCAGAACTCAGTTTTTCATAACTTCTGTGCAGTCTCTCTCCAGAATAGGGGTCCCCATCTCCGGGCTGTGGGCCCCTACTCCCTGTCGTATCAGCGGTATTAGACTAGAAACACAGTGCGAAGTAAATGTGATCTGCTGGAATCACGCTGAAACCAGCCTCCCTACCCCGGTCCATGGAGAACTTGTCTTCCATAAAGTCGGTCCCTGAGGCCAAAAAGATTGAGGACTACAGCTCTAAAGACCTGATGGTAAAAGCTTCAAATACAGCTTTCACACAGACCACAGCCTTGTCTAACTCAATGAAACTAAGCCATCCTGTGTGGGGCCACCCAAGACAGATGGGTCATGGTGGGGAGGTCTGACAGAATGTGGTCCACTGGGGAAGGGAGTGGCAAACCACTTCAGTGTTCTTGCCTTGACAACCCCATGAACAGTATGAAAAGGCAAAAAGATAGGATACTGAAAGAGGAACTCCCCAGGTCGGTAGGTGCCCAGTATGCTACTGGAGATCAGTGGAGAAATAACTCCAGAAAGAACGAAGGGATGGAGCCAAACCAAAAACGATACCCAGTTGTGGGTGTGACTGGTGACAGAACCAAGGTCCGATGCTGTAAAGAGCAATATTGCACAGGAACCTGGAATGTTAGGTCCATGATTCAAGGCAAATTGGAAGTGGTCAAACAGGAGATGGCAAGAGTGAATGTCGACATTCTAGGAATCAATGAACTAAAATGGACTAGAATGGGTGAATTTAACTCAGATGATATTATATCTACTACTGTGGGCAGGAATCTCTTAGAAGAAATGGAGTAGCCATCATAGTCAACAAAAGAGTCCAAAATGCAGTACCTGGATGCAGTCTCAAAAATGACAGAATGATCTCTGTTTGTTTCAAAGGCAAACTATTCAATATCACGGAAATCCAAGTCTATGTCCCAACCAGTAATGCTGAAGAAGCTGAAGTTGAACAATTCTATGAAGACCTACAAAACCTTCTAGAACTAACACCCAAAAAGATGTCCTTTTCATATAGGGGACTGGAAAGCAAAAGTAGGAAGTCAAGAAATACCTGGAGTAACAGGCAAATTTGGCCTTGGAGTACAGAATGAAGCAGGGCAAAGGCTAATAGAGTTTTGCCAAGAGAACTCACTGGTCATAGCAAACACCTTCTTCCAACAACACAAAAGGAGACTCTACAGATGGATGTCACCAGATGGTCAACACCGAAATCAGATTGATTATGTTCTTTGCAGCCAAAGATGGAGAAGCTCTATACAGTCAGCAAAAACAAGACAGGGGCTGACTGTGGCTCAGATCATGAACTCCTATTGCCAAATTCAGACTGAAATTGAACAAAGTAGGGAAAACCACTAGACCATTCAGGTATGACCTAAATCAAATCCCTTATGATTATACAGTGGAAGTGAGAAATAGATTTAAGAGACTAGATCTGATAGACAGAGTGCCTGATGAACTATGGATGGAGGTTCATGACATTGTATAGGAGACAGAGATCAAGACCCACCCCCATGGAAAAGAAATGCAAAAATGCAAAACAGCTGTCTGAGGAGGCCTTACAAATAGCTGTGAAAAGAAGAGAAGTGAAAAGCAAAGGAGAAAAGGAAAGATATTCCCATCTGAATGCAGAGTTCCAAAGAATAGCGAGGAGAGATAAGAAAGCTTTCCTCAGTGATCAATGGAAAGAAATAGAGGAAAACAACAGAATGGGAAAGACTAGAGATCTCTTCAAGAAAATTAGAGTTATCAAGGGAACATTTCATGCAAAGATGGGCTCAATAAAGGACAGAAATGGTATGGACCTAATAGAAGCAGAAGATATTAAGAAAAGATGGCAAGAATACACAGAAGAACTGTACAAAAAAGATCTTTATGACCCAGATAATCATGATGGTGTGATCGCTCACCTAGAGCCAGACATCCTGGAATGTGAAGTCAAGTGGGCCTTGGGAAGCATCACTATGAACAAAGCTAGTGGAGGTGATGGGATTCCAGTTGAGCTATTTCAAATCCTAAAAGATGATGCTGTGAAAATGCTGTACTCAATATGCCAGCAAATTTGGAAAACTCAGCAGTGGCCACAGGACTGGAAAAGGTCAGTTTCCATTCCAATCCCAAAGAAAAGCAATGCCAAAGAATGTTCAAACTACCGCACAATTGCACTCATCTCAAACACTAGTAAAGTAATGCTTAAAATTCTCCAAGCCAGGTTTCAGCGTTATGTGAACCGTGAACTTCCCGATGTTCAAACTGGTTTTAGAAAAGGTGGAGGAACCAGAGATCAAATGGCCAACATCTGATGGATCATCAAAAAAGTAAAAGAGGTCCAGAAAATCATCTATTTCTGCTTTATTGACTATGCCAAAGCCTTTGATTATGTGGATCACAATAAACTGTGGAAAATTCTGAAAGAGATGGGAATACCAGACCACCTGACCCGCCTCTTTAGAAACCTGTATGCAGCTCAAGAAGCAATAGTTAGAACTGGACACAGAACAACAGACTGGTTCCAAATAGGAAAAGGAATACATCAAGGCTGTATATTGTCACCCTGCTTATTTAACTTATATGCAGAGTACATCATAAGAAATGCTTGGCTGGAAGAAGCACAAACTGAAATCAAGATTGCCGGGAGAAATAGGAGAAATATCAATAACCTCAGATATGCAGAGGACACCACCCTATGGCAGATAGTCAAGAGGAACTAAAAAGCCTCTTAATGAAAGTGAAAGAGGAGAGTGAAAAAGTTGGCTTAAAGCTCAGCATTAAGAAAAATAAGATCATAGCATCTGGTCCCATCACTTCATGGCAAATAGATGGGGAAACAATGGAAACAGTGGCTGACTTTATTTTTCTGTGCTCCTAAATCACTGCAGATGGTGATTGCAGGCATGAAATTAAAAGACATTTACTCCTTGGAAGGAAAGTTATGACCAACCTAGACAGCATATTAAAAAGCAGAGACATTCCTTTGTCAACAAAGGTCCGTCTAGTCAGGCTCTGATTTTTCCAGTGGTCATGTATGGCTGTGAGAGTGGAACTATAAAGAAAGCTGAGTACGGAAGAATTGATGCTTTTGAACTGTGGTGTTGGAGAAGACTCTTATGAGTCCCTTGGACTGCAAGGAGATCCAACCAGTCCATCCTAAAGGAGATCAGTCCTGGGTGTTTATTGGAAGGACTGATATTGAAGCTGAAACTCCAATACTTTGACCACCTCATGAAGAGTTGACTTAATGGAAAAGACCCTGAAGCTGGGAAGGATTGGGGGCAGGAGGAGAAGGGGAAGACAGAGGATGAGATGGTTGGACTGCATCACCAACTCAATGGACATGGGTTTGGGTGGGCTCCGGGAGTTGGTGATGGACAGGGAGGCCTGGCGCGCTGCGATTCATGGGGTCGAAAAGAGTCAGATACGACTGAGTGACTGAACTGAACCGATTGATTTTCTTTATTTTAGAACAGGTGAGCCATAGCCCCAGAGGACAGGCCAGCGCCCCACCTGTCCTGAATGCTGATAAAATCCAATATTACCAGAAGTGACAAGTCAGTGAAACAAACAAAAACGCGAACAAAATGCACAATGTGACTCATTTATGATAGTCATTTGGGATAGGACTTGTGTTACTATCAGGATATTTTAATAAGTTTGAACATTTCAAGAAATAATGTTGCTTTACTCAAACTATAACTAATCGAGGTGATAGCAAGCCATTCGAAAAAGAATGCATCTGTATACATGTTTGGCGTCACCAAGCACAACTGTCTTCATACCTTACAGGTTCTATATTACACTGAATAGATGATAAAAACTCATTAATTAATAAGTAGTAATTTGTAATTTGTAATAATTCAGCTAGACATGAATCAAACATATCTTTTTTCATTATAAGGAAAATTAGTGTGCACTATTTTATTAAAAATACTTTATAATTAAAAAGAAATAAACTACTAAAAGGGATTAATTTTTAAAAATGGCACTGCCCATTAATTAGTTAAAAAAAATGAATTTAAGGGATTTTATTTCGTTTTGTTTCAGTCACACTTACCAAATCCTTGGCATTCAGAGATACTTCATCCCACCAGGGGGAGATAAAGTAATATTCACAATTCAGGATTCTCCTGAACATGAATTGATCACCTCTCTCATCATAAAATGGTTCAAATCCACAAAGTCTAGAAGGACAAAAGATACAAGATAAATGCCTTTAAAACCTAAGTGTATGTCACTAATTTTTTGCAGAAATTCAATACTGTCCTTTATCACAGCTTCCTGTGATGAATGTACGTCTGCTAAGCCAAGTGTGTAACTGCCTTGTTACAATTCATTTATGATTATATAAATATACGGTCATGTCTTCAGGGAAGTAAAAATAGATAAAAAATCAACTTACGATTTCTACCAAAAGTTATAATCATATTAATAATTATGGTACAAAGCAAGAATAATATTATAATAGCTAACACTATCACAAGCATTATGCTATAGTGCTATTTTCATGTGTTTTTCCACCAGGAATTGAGAAGACAGACTGGAGTTCCAATTTGTCATAAAATGGAAAAGTTAGGATTTTGAGACTAAAAGCTTAAAAGGTGCAAAGAAAAGTTGTTAGTCGTTTTTGTTCAGTCCTTTTCAATGAATTCTTCCATAGAGATTAAAAAAATACTGGGTTTCCATCCCACTCCAGTCTGGGTAGCAGAGTGAACACAAGCAGGAGCCTACAGGGCCTCGAGGAACGGCCTTCTGAACTGCCTGCAGCGGCCAGCAGCCTAGAGCGACCGTGGCGAGGCCCGCGGCCCTGCTTCTGCACGTCGCAAAGACATCTCACCAGGGCCACCGTCAGCTTCCAGCACCGCCACATAAAAGTGCGGGAGAAAAGAACCAGAGCCACCCTTGGCATAAAGAGGAGAGACAGGAGAAGTGAGCTGCTGGTGGGGCCACCGAGCCTCTAATGCTTGCAGGTGGGGGGAGACTCTAGATCACTAAAGACCAAAAGGGAACTGTAAAAAAGTCCTTGCCAGGGCGTGTGTTTCACGTGACAAAGACTGAAGGAAAAATAATGAACCCATTAAGAAATATTTCCCCAAGTTCTTCCATCAGACCAGCCCGGCGGCTGCTGAGCGTGAAACGGTCCCGCGGATCCTGACGCAGCAGGTGTTTGAGAGGAAGCAGTTCCTCCGGCTCTTTGGCTCAGGGGCCATCCTGCTCGACAGTCTTGGTTTCTTTCAAACACTGCAGAGCCAGCGGGGTACAGGCGAGGCTCAGGAGCACTGAGACAGGCTGGGCGCCCCCGTGCACTGCGGGCCCGGGAAGACAGGGCTCCAGCAGGGGAAGGGGGGCACACGGCCCAGCGCGCCCGCAGCCCGGCCTTCTCCATCGGACGCGGCCGCTGCCCGCCAGTCCCGGGAAACCCGCCGCCCGTCCAGGCTTAGTTGAGGAAACTCTCACGTTCCCTCCTCCGGAAATCTAGAGAGAAAAACTGCAGCTCTGCAGGTGCGGCGCTCAGATGCCTTCCTGTCAGCCTGGACACGTCAGCGAATCTGTGCACGGGGACAGAGGACACAGCCCCGGTCGTCCGCCAGAGAGGAGGAGCCGGGGGAGCAGACGCGGAGCAGCGGGCAGCACGCTCGGACACAGCGCGGAACCCGCCCGGCGCGCGCGCAGGAGCCACGGGGCTGCGAGGCCCGAGGCTCGTGTGTTAGCAGGGTGCGCCGAGCCACCAGACGGGCCGCGGTGCCGAAAGCTGAGGGGGAGAACCTGAATCTCTGATGTTATCTGATTCTGACCTGAAAACTGCAAGAGCTGCTTTTGTCTGTAGGGATAATGGGCTTAGGTTTAGAAGGCAGAAAGAGCAGAATTCTGAGAAACAACACAATGACCTTCATTTCCAAGCTACTGTCATCCTTAGAAATAGCAGGGTCATAGCACAAAATAGCTGGGTAGAACTTTTAATAATAATAAAGGAGGTACTACATAAACCCAACGGCGCAATCCAGTGGAGAAAATGTTCCAATGAATCTTGCCTAGGGGACTTCATCAGTCATTAATGGACTACAGATTAAATAAAAACCTCCTAGGCTTCGAGTCTGAGAGAAGTCCGACCAGAACTAAAGAGTCTTAGTTGTGAGTGGCAGTGTCAGCTGCTACCACTTACCCCGCCATCGACCGTCAGCTACTGGGCTCAGGTGAACCATGGGAAAGAGACCTGATAGATTTTTAAGATTATTTTCAGGGTTATAATAAGATGCTTCTCCAGTGGTCACATTTTTTTCTCTTCACTTTCCCATGTTAGTGACATAGGAGTTTCACTCATTCCATATTTCAGGTTTCCAGGGCAAATGTTATTGAATTTCCTACATCGATCTCTCTGCGTTATTACATATCCTTAATTCTTCAACCCCTTTCATCACATTTCAGTAAGAAACTCTAGTTGGGTGGGCACGTTTACATTTTACGGGCAAATATGAAGCAATATTTGTAATGAACATCACTAAGTATGATATGTGACCCACATAATTCAGGAGACAATCTTCTTCCACAACACAACAGTGATCTTAAATGTAAGCTGAAGGAATTCTATGAAGTGATCTTATGAATTCATTATGAATGAATTAAGCACTACGTGTGGCAAACAAATTACCTAAAAGTTTGCACTTTCATAAGAAAAAACATGGTTCCCTAGCTCTCTAAATTCTTTTCAAGCTTTAATATACCCTGGAAACAAAGGGAAGTGATCGCTGAAAATATCTTTTGACATTACATAATAGCAGATGACTGTTTTATGGTGTGCTTGTTAAACCTTTTTATGGTTACTACTGGCCAATATATAAACCCAGGTGAACTTAAGAGTTCGCTAACTTGCTTGGAAGTCTACCCTAGTTGCCCTCTTCCTAGCCCATATTACCTAGACACTGCACTCTCTAAGATCACTATTAAGTTAACCAAAGCAAACCTCTTCCTACTATGGACTGAACTGTGTTTTCCCCAAATCAGTACATTGAGGCCCTACGCCCCTGTGTGATGGCATCTGGGGATGAGGTCTCTGGCAGTTAAGAGAGCTCGATGAGGCCATGAGGGTGACCTCGTGATGTGATCAGTGCTCCCACAGAAGGGGGACCACAGAACGTGCTTCCTTTTCCTGCCCCGGAGCATGCAGGGAGGAGACAGTTGTCTGCAGCCAGGAGGACTGCTCTCACCAGGACCTGAGCTACTGGCACCTCGGACCTCCAGAACTCCAGGCCCATTTCTGTAGTTCTGTAGCACCCAGTCTGTGTGTTTTGTTATAGAAGCCTGAGCTGCCTAGTTCATTTTCTTCTACACTCTTCAAAATGTCTTTACAGATTTTAACAATACAGGTTCCAACAATTAACTTGGGCTTCCCAGGTGGTGCAGTAGTAAAGAAAATACCCATCAATGCAGGAGACGCAAGAGATGTGGGTTCGATCCCTGGATTGGGCAGATCCCCTGGAGAAGGAAAGGGTAACTCACTCCGGTATTCTTGCCTGGAGAATCGCATGGACAAAGGAGCCTGGTGGGCATGGGGTCGCAAAGAGTTGGACATGACTGAGCAACTAACATGCACACAGTACATCACAGAGAACCACAGAAAGTTAAAAGGAGTCTTGCTTTTTTTATGAGGACTGTAAGTAATTGGGCTTCCCAGGTGATGCTAGTGGTAAAGAAACTGCCTGCCAAAGCAGGAGACATAAGAGCCACGGGTTCGATCCCTGGGTCGGCAAGATCCCCTGGAGGAGGGCATGGCAACCCACTCCAGTATTCTCGCCTGGAGAGTCCCACAGACAGAGGAGCCTGGCGGCTACAGTCCATGGGGTGGCAAAGAGTTGGACACTTGTGAAGCAACTCAGCACTCATGCACATGTAAGTAACTAGAAGAGATTATGGCAAAGGGACTTACAAGATGTAGGTGATTATCCCTACAGACCACATGTCCACCTCAGGTCCATAGGCACAGCCTCTAAGGATTTCAGGTGCTGCAGAAAGAATGAACACTGTATTAGAGTTTAAATTCAATATTCACATTTTAGTAACAAGCAATGGAAAAGAGTTCATCAACAGAAGCTTCAGAACAGGTTTAGAACCAATCTTCTCTCCTCAAACTGAAGTATGAGGCTACAAATTCTTATGACTATTTCAGTGGAAAAGATTATGGCTTCTCTGTGTTTGGGGCACATAAAAATAAACTTACTAACTTTAATATTCTGCATCAGAGCATCATGCTACTTTTCAAATCAGCTGTATCTGTTCTACAAAGGGAGCTTTGTGCACAGAAAAGAAAGAAATGAAAGTTGAGAATAGGAAGAGGTAAGAGGCAGTCAGGCCCCCTGAGGCCTGAGGCGTCGGTGAGCATGTCTTTCTGACCGCGGGTAGGGCAGGGGCAGGGCGGACAGCGAGAGGGCTGGAGAGTCCAGCGTTGGAAGGCGGACAAGAGCCGGCCCAAGTCTCGGCGCCCAGAACCACCCGCGCCACAGACCGCAGCTGTCCTCCCTCGGGATTAAGGGCGAGCGAGGGCTTCCCTGCTGGCAGCCAGGCCGCTGCTCCCGGCCTGAAACGCAAGTCTTCTCCGCTCCGCACTGGCGCACGGGCGTAGACCCAGCTGGGAAACAGAGGGTGACTGGGTCAATGGCTTGCCCTGAGGACTGGAGGTGGTGTTTGCTGGCCCCACTAATAAAGGAAGAAATGGAGAAGTGAGAGCTCTGCTCTCTGTGCAGCAGGAGGGCTCAGGTTTATGGCCCAGGGCAGCCCTTTCCTATTCTGGACAGACCTGCTGCAGGGATCCGCGGGCCCCCCGGAGAGGAAGCGGAGTGCGGAGTGCTCCCGGAGGGCAGCCCTGGGGACAGGGCGCCACACTCCTTCCCTGGGGGCGGGGGGCGGGTGAGCCGGCGCGGCCTGGGGATGTCAGGACTGGCGGAGGCGCCAAGGGGAGCCCCTGTAGGAAGCTGTCCTCAGGGAACCCCGAGTTCCAGAGAGGACACGCGGACATGCCTCTGGCTCTTCCCGCTCCGTTTTCTTCTCTCTGGATATCCGCCCTCCTGTAGAAACTGTTAGGTTAGACACAGGAGGTGCAGGGCCTGTGGATGGGCGTGCATCCTAGCGCTCCGCGCGGCGGTAGGAGCGGGATCTGGGCTGAGAAGCCCCATCCACAGGCGACTATTCCTAGAACAGTTTCCTTTTATGACTTAATTAACATAATTAAGAAAAATGCACGCTCAAAGCCAGTACCATCCTCTCTGTGGGTTCGCTCTCATTTCCAGCGCCATCTGTGCCCCGCAGACGGTTTCTCTGGCCCCGGGAGCCTCTGCACTGCCCTCCCACTCGCAGAGCTCTTGCTCAGCGTCAGGCCGAGGGAACTGAGGTGAGGCTGCCGCTTTCTGAAGGGCCACCTCCGTCGGGGGCTGAAGGGGCGCACATCTGGCACAGGCAGAGCCACGTACCCTTCCCCAGGCCAAGTCTCCACCAGGGAAGCATCATCAATCCCATACTGACATTAAACATACACATGAGCTGCTGAGAGTCTCACATTTTCTAGGTCTTGGTTTTTACCTCTAGTAAATGAACTGCACCAATTTCCAGGTTTAATCTCGGTTTCAGTCACTGTGATACAAGTGAGGGGAGAGTTGTTGAGAGTCCAGGCAAGCAAAGAGGTCGGGTGCTCCCCCTGTGCACATGCTGCGGGACACCGCCCCCGCCCCCCAACCCCAGCCGCTGTGCCTGCCAAGGCGGGCGCCCAGCCTCGGCTCCGGGAACCCACGCCCAGCCCGCGCCTGCGGAGGCCCGCCCGTGCGGAGGCCTCCGGCACCGGGCGTCTCAAAGACTTTTTCCCTAACTTTGATCCTTGTAACTCCCAAGCCAAGGTATGAAACAAAGTCCTTTTTGAAACCATGTTACAGGGTTTTTGTTGGTTTGTTTTACCTGATGTGGCAATATTTGACCTTCCTTCACAGCACTGGGTGCAACCTTACTTCCAGAGGCAATTTATTTCCTTGTAAGACATTATGCTGCAAAATGAGTAAACTTGTGGGATGAAAAGCTAGACTTCCCACAGTGAGGTTGACTGAGACAAAAGGAATATAGAATGTGTTTGTCCTCCATAATAAATTTCTCTTAAAAAGAAATTTTAAAATGGATTATATTCACTACCATAATATAAAATTTGAATGAAATCAACCTAAATACCTAGACACAATTTGATATTAATACACACCTTTAAATATTTTTGATCACTAGTTAATAGAACTGTGACTTCAGAGCCAGCAGAACACATTCTTGTAATCTATGTGAACCCTTTCCAAGCACCAAAAGTTTTTCTAGAATAAATTTCAGTCTCTGGCACACCAGTGTTTCAAGTCTCCCACATATCAAATGTCTTTGAGGGTAATTCTACATGTTTATGATTTTCTTAAGAGTCAGAAATAGTTGACTACTTCCAATTCAGTTCAAGAAAAGGTATCAACCAGTCCACCTTTTAATGCTATTCATACAGACACTCCTGGATGTCCTTCATATATTTTCTTATCTCATCGCCAAAACAAACAAACAAATAAACAAGCAAAATGCAGGGGCAGGGGAATAAAAATATCCAAGGCATACTACAGCTTTTGTTTACATGTATTTTAAATGATTTAGAATCTTTTCAGAAATAGTTAATAATCATTTATTGATTTTCCTGGTAATCTTCTAAGTAGATTCAAGTTTTCTGCTACTTCCTAAAGTTACCATCATTCATGTTATTGCTCATTAAACACTAAATGCTACAGAACTCCCAGGACACCTGACAGTCTAATATCTAGAGATTGAAGGTACATATAAAGATTGGAATGAACTCATTTTAGTAAATAAAATCACTGTAACTGGAAATGGTTCTAAAATAAGCAGGATTAGGAACAGCCTGTGAAAAATTGACTGATGCTAGGTTTTCCTTCTCCTAAAGCCCTAAGAGAAAAATAGAGGGATAATTTGGGTGACTGACTGTACCTTTTTTCTTTGGGGCTCCAGAATCACTGCAGATGGTGACTGCAGCCATGAAATTAAAAGACACTTGCTCCTTGGAAGAAAAGCTATGACAAACCTAGACAGTGTATCAAAAAGCAGAGGACATCACTTTGCCAACAAAGGCCTGTCTAGTCAAAGCTATGGTTTTTCCAGTAGTCATGTATGGATGTGAGAGTTGGACCATAAAGAAAGCTGAGCGCCAAAGAATTGATGCTTTTGAACTGTGGTGCTGGAGAAGACTCTTGCTCGTCCCTTGGACAGCAAGAGATCCAACCAGTCCATCCTAAAGAAATCAGTCCTGAATATCCTTGGAAGGACTGATGCTGAAGTTGAAACTCCAATCCTTTGACCACCTGATGCGAAGAGCTCATTTGAATCCTCATTTGAAAAGACCCTTATGCTGGGAATGATTGAAGGTGGAAGGAGAAGGGGATGATAGAGGATGAGATGGTTGGATGGCATCACGGATTCACTGGACATGAGTTTGGGTAAACTCCGGGAGTTGGACAGGAGTTGGACAGGGAGGCCTGGCGTATTGCAGTCCATGGGGTCACAAAGAGTCGGACACGACTGAGCGACTGATGAACTGACTGAACCTTCATTTTGTTGGTGCCCTAGATGAGTATGATCCCTTCTTACCTACGGAGTCAGAACCACAGAGCCGCATTCTTTATGGGAAGACTTTTTCAAACTGTTAACTGTTTTGAGAAAGCCAAATCCAAGGGAGACCAGGAGAATGAAATCAACAGGTTTATTCACAGATGATGAACTGCATTTGTCAAGCACACGCGTGTGACAAGTGCTGTGGTGGTGCTGGGGAATGACGGGGACAACTCTCCACTAGCACGGAGCTTACCGTCTGCTGACCGGGAAAACTGCACGAAGACAGAGAGGTAACCGGAAGTGTTTGGAGGGAGCGTGTCTGTAACTGAGGGTTGACCTAGTCAGAAAGAGCAAGAAAGGTTTTCAGAGAAAGCGAAGTTTAAACAGATGTGAAAGATCTAGAGAAGCTAACCAGGCAAAGGGGGAGAGGTGGTGGCTGAGGAAACAGAAGACGGCTGCCGGAAGAAAGCGAAGGCAGTGAGACCAGGGAGCAGCGGGGGGCCGGGATGGGAGGGTCGGCGCGTCGGCTCCTACGGGGCCCCCGCGGGGCTTTGCTGAGCATCGGTATCCTGTGTGGTCCTGTTATGGGGTCACATACATTTGGCAAGAATCAGGAACAACCCTTTCAGTTTTGTCAAGGGTAATTTTTGCTTTGACAATAGAGAAGACGGTAATGTCCCAGGGCAGTATGCTGAATGCTATAACAAAGGTGTGGAACGGATCAGACTGGGATACAGCTGAAATGCCTCTGGGGTTGCCTCTGGCTAGGAGCAGCCGAGTCAGTTTACTGCAGCGAACTTCAGAACACTGTCACTTCAACGCATGCCTTGCTGCGGAAGGCTGCGAACAAGCAAGGAAGCGTTTGGAGCCTCCGACACCCGTCGCCTACCACTTGCTAGTGTAGAGCAAGAAAAACGTCTGAAGGGTGTTTTGAGACATAAGCGATAGGCTCTTTATGTTCTAATGCATCCTTTCTATTTTCCTTGGCTCTTTTACACTTCAAACATCAGTCAATCCAACTCTCACTAATGCTCTTCATTTCAGCTGTTAAAGAAGGCTTCCTTGCCACATGAATTGTATGACATTTCTTTTTGTATAAATCTTATAAATGGGTGAAGAAAGAGCCTGTTTATCTTCCTCACTTCACTTTTTTGTTTTTTAAATGATACCCTGAACAGAAAATCAAACATCCTAGAACACCTAGTGTTTTCAGAAGCAGACAAAAGAAGCACTGACTTATTTTTATCACCCTGTGGAAGTTGCATTTCTATGAAAGTCACTTTTCTATGATCCCCCTGAGTTCTCCCATCTCAGAGTAATCACTGTTTGTTCCAAATCTTAATCATACTGAATCTCTTGTCACTTTAAAAGCTGTGATTGATGGATGCTGGCTGAGGGGCAGCAAAGGAGTGTCAACTGTTGAAAAGCTATCTTTTCATTTTTTGTGGGAAAAGGCAGAGTATAAATAAATACACCATATAATTAATTATCTCATCCTAATAGTAACATTAGACAAGAATCTTTTATATGATAATGCAGATATAAAGTAATGGATTTAGCATTCAAACTGTCTCATGTATTAAGTTGGCAAATACTCTGTTTTTCTCTAAAGGAACTATACACCTTACTGATAATTATCAGCAATAATTCTTTTTGAAACTTTTACTGTTTATTTTATGCTTATCTTTTCTGTAGCAAACACTCTAAAATGGAACATCCTATGGGTGTTGAGGACCCCAATGGTGCATTTTAAGCGAGTCTCCTACCCACACCTTCAACCTGCTCTCTGACCCCTTTTCCTCTCATCGATCCACCCTCACATAGGCAATAACAGAGCTGAATCCTCACAGCAGGGGATGCTCTGGCACAGTTGGTTCTGTTCTTGAAGTGGTTGGTTACAATTATAAGGAAGAGGGCACAGAAAATGATTTGCAGTACTGAGACCAAGAAGTTAAGGACTTCCAGTACATTAAAAGATTGTCTCTAATGCAGACACAGAGACCAGACCTAAGGACACAGAGAGGGGAGGGAGAAGGTGGGTGAAAGGGGACAGGAGCACAGAGACATACACACGACTGTACATAACGCAGAGAGCCGGTGCGGACCTGCTGCGTTGCGGGGACCCCACACCCGGTTCGGCGACAACCCCAGGGTGGGCGGGGACCCTGCATACCTACGGCAGAAACCAACGCAACACTGCAAAGCAATTATCCTTCCACTAAAAATAAATGCATTGAAAAAAAAAGACTGCCTCTAAACTACAGCGAGCAGGAAAAGCGAGGGCGTGACATTGGTGACCCTCTTTAGACTCCATTTCACCAGCCATCTCGGGTCAAAATATACTTGGTTAAGCGCCTGCTTTGCAACTTAGTTTACACATACAGAATACATTCGGGGATTCTGCGGGAATGCTATTTAATACCCTATGGGTGATGAGGAAATCTGCGGGGCTCTCTCCTCTGTCCCTGTCGATGGCCCCGACCCTGCTGGATGCCTAGGCAGGTCTGTGACCATCTCCAACGCCAGGGACGCGGCTGCGTCTGTGAGCCCCTTCACAGCTGACGGCTTGAGGGCTAGAGCGTGGTTCTGGGCACCCCAGACCGGTGTCTTCGCACAGCTACTCACCCCTAGCTCTGCCTGTGGAATGACCACTGTTGGACCGCTGGAATGGTCACGGGTCTCTTCTCTCCTGAAGCTGATGCTGCCTGGGGCTCAGTGGGGATCACTTCCTTTTCTGCTCCGGGGATGCTGGACAGTCTCGTGACTTTAAGTAGCATCCACAGGCTGACACCGACAGCCACGCCCTGGCTTCTGAACCTCAGACACGCCCCGGGGATGTCTCACAGCACCTCATGGCCCCCAGCCTCACGCCTGCTGCACGGAGGCGTCCCGCCCCAGGGAGGGCGGCTCTGTCCCGCCACGCGGGGCTCTGGGGCCTCAGCCCCACCGCCCCCTGTGTTACACGCCCGCCAGCATCCTCCCCACGGCCGGCGTGCCCTTCCCCGGGGCTGGTGCGCTTGGTCCCTGCCCCCGAGTGATCTTTCCCAGGGCGACTATGCTGCGTGCTCTCTCCCTGGCCGCTTCCAAGGCTGAGATCTCGCCTGTGAAGCCTTCACCGATCACCCTGATTAGATATTAATTCAGCTCCCGGCACTTCCTGACCTCCCCAACTCAACGTTCTTCCACAGAAATTCTCTTTTTATATCGTTTACACATTTATTCTGTTTATGGTTTGTCTTCTCCCACTAAAATTTACCTCCCTTAAAGAATTTTTTCACTGCTGTATCTCGAGCACCTAGAACAATGCCTAGTGCATAATAAGAACATAGTAAATGTTAATTACATGAAACAAGACTAAAGTTCCACAGAACACTCTTTCTTCAGATCTGAATTAGACGATACTAAGGCCCCGAGAGACTCAGGTTCCTCTAAGTTTAAAGCTTCCTAAACAGCTCCGAGTCCCTGGGCTCTGCAAGGTTGACACCAAGATGAGCGACACCCGGGCTCACCACTCTGGGCTCTCTGCAGCTTCACTCTGCCTTTACCGGCACCTCTTCGTCTGGACCAGGCGCTGCAAGCGTGCCGGGACAGTTCGCGCAGGCTCGGGGCTACTGCCCATCTCAGGGAAAAGGGACGGGCTGTGCTCAGGAAGGAGCGACGTTCGTGGGCCCCCCTGCCTGGCGTTCTCGCTTTCTCCCTCAAGCCTTTCCCGCCAATCTCACCGCCCATGAGCCTGGGGACAGCGGGCTCACACAGCAGCCAGTGAGCGAGGGACTTCCAGGCAGTGCAGGTGACGTTGTACTACATACTTACTTCTTACAATGTTTTTTACTTTTTAAAGTTCATTGAAAAAGAAAGTCATCATTGTGGGTATTTAATTAGTTCTCAAGTGAGATAATTCCCTACATGATTAGACTACCAAGGCTGATTATTTCACCTTAGCTATTTAGTCTTATACAAATGAACGAAGACATGAAACTATTTTGAAAGTTTGTAGTTTATGTTTGCAGATGACATGATCCTCTATATTGAAAACCCTAAAGATTCTACTAGAAAATTACTAGAGCTAATCAGTGAATATAGCAAAGTTTCAGGATACAAAATCAACACACAGAAACCCCTGGCATTTCTATACACTCACAATGAGAGTACAGAAAGAGAAATTATGGAAACAATTCCATTCACCATCGAAAAAAAAAGAATAAAATACTTAGGAGTATTTCTACCTAAAGAAACAAAAGACTTCTTTATAGAAAACTATAAAACACTGATGAAAGAAATCAAAGAGGACACAAACAGATGGAGAAATGTGCCGTGTTCGTGGATTGAAAGAATCAATATAGTGAAAATGAGTATACTACCCAAAGCAATCTATAGATTCAATGCAATTCCTATCAAGCTACCAGAGGTCTTTTTCAGAGAATTAGAACAAATAATTTCACAATTTAGTATGGAAATACAAAAAACCTCGTATTGCCAAAGCAATCTTGAGAAAGAAGATCGAAACTGGAGGAATCAACCTACCTGACTTTAGGCTATACTACAAATCCAGTCATTAAGACAGTATGGTACTGGCACAAAGACAGAAATATAGATCAATGGAACAAAATAGAAAGCCCAGAGATAAATCCACACATCTATGGACACCTTATCTTTGACAAAGTAGGCAAGAATATACAATGGAGAAAAGACAACCTATTTAACAAGTGGTGCTGGGAAAACTGGACAGCCACTTGTAAAAGAATGAAACTAGAACACTTTCTAACACCATACACAAAGATACACTCAAAATGGATCAAAGATCTAAGCATAAGACCAGAAACTATAAAACTCCTAGAGGATAACATTGGGAAAACACTCTCTGACATAAACCAAAGTGGGATCCTACATGACCCACCTCCCAGAATATTGGAAATAAAAGCATGAATAAACAAATGGGACCTAATTAAAATTAAAAGCTTCTGCACCACAAAGGAAACTATAAGCAAGGTGAAAAGACAGCCTTCAGAATGGGAGAAAATAATAGCCAATGAAGCAACGGACAAACAATTAATCTCAAAAATATACAAGCAACTCCTGCAGCTCCATTCTAGGAAAATAAACGACCCAATCAAAAAGTGGGCCAAAGAACTTAACAGACATTTCTCCAAAGAAGACATACAAATGGCTAACAAACACATGAAAAGATGCTCAACATCACTCATTATCAGAGAAATGCAAATCAAAACCACAATGAGATATCTCTTTATACCGCTCAGAATGGCTGCAATCCAAAAATCTACAAGTAATAAATGCTGGAGAGGATGTGGAGAAAAGGGAACTCTCTTACACTGTTGGTGGGATTGCAAACTAGTACAGCCACTATGGAAAACAGTGTGGAGGTTCCTTAAAAAACTGCAAATAGAACTGCCATATGACCCAGCAATCCCACTGCTGGGCATACACACTGAGGAAACCAGAATTGAAAGAGCCACGTGTACCCCAATGTTCACCGCTGCATTGTTTACAATAGCCAGGACATGGAAGCTACCTAGATGCCCAGCAACTGACGAATGGATAAGAAAGCTGTGGTACATACACACAATGGAATATTACTCAGCATTAAAAAAAAATTCATTTGAATCAGTTCTACTCAGATGGACGAAACTGGAGCCCATTATCCAGAGTGAAGTAAGCCAGAAGCAAAAACAACAATACAGTATATTAACACATATATATGGAACTTAGAAAGACGGTAACGAGAACCCAGCATGCGAGACAGCAAAAGGAACACAGATGTATAGAATAGACTCGTGGACTCTGTGGATGAGGGTAAGGGTGGGATGATATGGGAGAATGGCATTGAAACATGTTAATTATCATATGTCTAATCAATCGCCAGCCCAGGATTGATGCTCAGGATTGATGCTCGGGGCTGGTGCAACGAGATTTCCTGGGGGGAGGGAGAAGGGAGGGGGGTTCTGGAGGGGGAGCATATGTAAACTCATGGTGATATCATGTCATTGTTTGGCAAAACTAATTAAAAGAAAGAAAAAAAAAGCCACACATAAACGATGTTCAATAAATAAGATATGGCAGTGGGAAACACTTAGTAGGAAAAGAAGTCAATAAACCCAACTCCAGGCCTCAAAAAAAAAAAAAAAAAAAGAAAGAAAGAAAGTTTGTAGTTTAGATTATTAGATTTACATCTTTTATGTCATTTAGATTTTCCAATATTTTTCATGGTAATATGTCTGCATGTAGTCAGAAATTTCTTCTGACTGTAGACTGTTGAAAAAATTCTGCTACAGTGAATGGAATAGTTTATTTCTTTAGAATATAGAAATGTGGTAACAAAGTAGGATTATCCCTATAATAATGAGACCTGGCAAATGCCAAGAGGAAATAAATTCTTAATAGCTTCTGGACTCTGAATATATTACCATATGTGAAATAGATAACCAGTCTGAGTTCGATGCATGAAACAGGGCAATCAAAGCTGGTGCACCAGGACAACCCAGAGGGATGGGGTAGGGAGGGAGGTAGGAGGGCATTCAGGATGGGGAACACAGGTACACCCGTGGCTGATTCATGTCATTGTATGGCAAAAACCACTACATTATTGTAAAATAATTAGCTTCCAATTAAAATAAATAATTTTTGAAAAGAAAAATTATGAAACAAAATAAATGTTTCAAACTAAAACAGATGATAATTATGCCTTCAAAAAGTAAAATAAAAATTAGTATAAAATTATTAAAGCATGTTTATTTTGACTGTGCAGCAGAGACAAGAATATAGCAACATTTACTGTTCTCTAAAGCATTCAGTTTTATTCCTGTTTGATTTTTGCTATTTTCTGAGAAACAAAACAAAAACATCAACAAAAGAGTTCAACTTAAACCCTCAAATAAAATTCTTTATACAATCTCAAAAAAAAAAGAATGTGGATGAATACACAACTAGGAATATGAAATATGAAGATACATAATTTAGTTAACTAAGTCTATGAATAAATTAGATAACTGATATTACACAGAAACGTTCCTTTATCTAACCACTTCCATACTGGTTTCTTTTCTACTCTAACAGCTTGTATTTCTTGTCTACGATGGGCATGGGTACATTTCAGTTCAGTTAAGTTCAGTCACTGAGTTATGTCTGATTCTTTGCAACCCCATGGACTACAGCACACCAGGCTCCTCTGTCCATCACCAACTCCTGGAGTTTACCCAAACTCATGTCCATTGAGTTGGTGATGCCATCCAACCATCTCATCCTCTGTCATCCTCTTCTCCTCCCGCCCTCAATCTTTCCCAGGATCAGGGTCTTTACCAATGAGTCAGTTCTTCATATCAGGTGGCCAAAGTATTGGAATTTCAGATTTAGCACCAGTCCTTCCAATGAACATTCAGGGACAATTTCCTTTAGGATGGACTGGATGGATCTCCTTGCAGTCCACAGGACTCACAAGAGTCTTCTCCAACACAACAGTTCAAAAGCATCAACTCTTTGGCGGTCACCTTTCTTTGACCAGGGAATGCACTGGTCATAGCAAACACCCTCTTCCAAAAACATAAGGGAAGACTCTACAGATGGACATCACCAGATGGTCAACACCAAAATTAGACTGATTATATACTTTGCAGCCAAAGATGGAGAAGCTCTATACAGTCAGCAAAAACAAGACCGGGAACTGACTGTGGCTCAGATCACGAACTCCTTCTTGCCAAATTCAGACTGAAATTGAAGAAAGTGGAGAAAACCACTAGACCATTCAGGTATGACCTAAATCAAATCCTTTATGATTATACAGTGGAAGTGAGAAATAGATTTAAGGGACTAGATTGGATAAACAGAGTGCCTGATGAACTATGGATGGATACTTGTGACACTGTACAGGAGACAGGGATTAAGACCACCCCCAAGAAAAAGAAAGGCAAATAAGCAAAATGGCGGTCTGAGGAGGACTTACAAATTGCTGTGAAAAGAAGAGAAGCAAAAAGCAAAGGAGAAAAAGGAAAGATATATCCATTTGAATGCAGAGTTCCAAAGAATAACAAGGAGAGATAAGAAAGCCTTCCTCAGTGATCAATGCAAAGAAATAGAGGAAAACAATAGAATGGGAAAGACTAGAGATCTCTTCAAGAAAATTAGAGATACCAAGGGAATATATCATACAAAGATGGGCTCAGTAAAGGACAGAAATGGTATGGACCTAACAGAAGCAGAAGATGTTAAGAAGAGGTGGCAAGAATACACAGAAGAACTGTACAAAAAAGATCTTCACGACCCAGATAATCATGATGGTGCGATCACTCACCTAGAGCCAGACATCCTGGAATGTGAAGTCAAGTGGGCCTTGGGAAGCATCACTATGAACAAAGCTACTGGAGGTGATGGAATTCCAGTTGAGCTATTTCAAATCCTAAAAGATGACTCTGTGAAAGTGCTGCACCCAATATGCCAGCAAATGTGGAAAACTCAGCAGTGGCCACAGGAATGGGAAAGGTCAGTTTTCATTCCAATCCCAAAGAAAGGCAATGCCAAAGAACGCTCAAACTACCGCAAAATTGCACTCATGTCACACACCAGTAAAGTAATGCTCAAAATTCTCCAAGCCAGGCTTCAGCAATATGTGAACCATGAACTTCCAGGTGTTCAAGCTGGTTTTAGAAAAGGTGGAGGAACCAGAGATCAAATTGCCAACATCCACTGGATCATTGAAAAAGCAAGAGAGCTCCAGAAAAACATCTATTTCTGCTTTATTGACTGCTGAGGTCCTTTAATGAACCAGAACCAGGTGGTACAGAGTTGACGATAAGAAAGTAAAAGAAAGAAAGAAGCTGATATTCCCTGGTTTACACAGAGAACCAATAACACCCTAGACAAAGGGTTTGCACTGCTCATGTAGGCTCAGAGCACCCTCTCGAGGAGGTCTTGAAAGCCCGGGCAAGTAAGTGAGCTCAGCGAGTTTCCACGCTCCAGATAATTAGCCTGAAGGAGACAGAGAGCCAGAAAGAGACATAGACAGAATGGAAGAAAGACATGGGGACTCAAGCTCTGATGGAAGGTGTTTTACTCAACATAGCATGGGTATATATACTGTCTTACAAGGTAGCTTTTTCAGCAAAGATAAAGATGAAAAATCCAGACTTAGAAATTATTAAGGAAACATAAGGCTATAATCCATATCAAAGAGAGAAGATTGTAAATAATAACTTTTTACTGTATAGTCCATATCAAAAAGGAAGAGGGTCATAAATAGTTACTTTTCACCATATGGAAAAGCTAACGAAGGAAATGCATGCATTCCTCAGTCCCCAGGAGCAGCTTGCCAGCTCCTTTTAATTCTTGAATATTCAAGAATTAATAAAGAACAGAGGATTAATGACAGATCAAAAACAGCACACAGGAAGCCTCCTGTTAAATGCTCCCTGACAATTGACTTGCCAAAGCCTTTGACTGTGTGGATCACAGAAAACTGTGGAAAATTCTGAAAGAGATAAGAATACCAGAGCACCTGATCTGACTGTTGAGGAACCTGTATAGCAGGTCAGGAAGCAACAGTTAGAACTGGACATGGAACAACAGACTGGTTCCAAATAGGAAAAGGAGTACGTCAAGGCTATATTGGGGAAGGCAATGGAAAGCCACTCCAGTGCTCTTCCCTGGAAAATATCATGGACAGAGGAGCCTGGTGGTTAGGAAGAGTCATACATGATTGAGCAACTTCACTTTTACTTTTCACTTTCATGTATTGGAGAAAGAAATGGCAACCCACTCAAGTATTTTTGCCTGGAGAATCCCAGGGACGGCGGAGCCTGGTGGGCGGCCGTCTATGGGGTCACACAGAGTTGGATATGACTGAAGCATCTTAGCAGCGGCAGAAGCAGCAAGGCTGTATATTATCACCCTACTTATTTAACTTATATGCAGAGTACATCATGAGAAATGCTGGGCTGGAGGAAGCACAAGCTGGAATCAAGATTGCTGGGAGAAATATCAATAACCTCAGATATGCAGATGACACCACCCTTATGGCAGAAAGTGGAGAAGAACTAAAGGGCCTCTTGATGAAAGTGAAAGAGAAGAGTGAAAAAGTTGGCTTAAAGCTCAACATTCAGAAAACTAAGATCATAGCATCTGATCCCATCACTTTATGGCAAATAGATGGGGAAACAGTGGAAACTGTGGCTGACTTTATTTTTTTGTGCTCCAAAATCACTGCAGATGGTGATTGCAGCCATGAAATTAAAAGATGCCTACTCCTTGGAAGGAATGTTATGACCAACCCAGACAGCATATGAAAAGCAGAGTCATTCCTTTGTCAACAAAGGCTCAAAGGCTCGTCTAGTCAAGGCCCGCCTTGCAGTCCAAGGGATTCTCAAGTATTCTCCAACACCACAGTTCAAAAGCATCAATTCTTCGGGGTTCAGCTTTCTTTATAGTCCAACTCTCATATCCATACATGACTACTGGAAAAACCTGATGCAAAGAGCTGACTCATTTGAAAAGACCCTGATGCTGGGAAAGATTGAGGGCAGGAGAAGGGGACGACAGAGGATGAGATGGTTGGATGGCAACCGACTCGATGGACATGGGTTTTAGTGGACTCTGGGAGCTCGTGATGGACAGGGAGGCCTGGTGTGCTGCGGTTCACGGGGTCACAAAGAGTTGGACATGACTGAACTGAACACATTTCTTTATAGTCCAACTCTCACATCCATACATGACCACTAGAAAAACCATAGCTTTGACTAGACAGACCTTTGTTGATAAAGTAATGTCTCTGCTTTTTAATATGCTGTCTAGTTTGGTCATAGCTTTTCTTCCAATAAGCAAGCATCTTGTAATTTCATGGCTTATAGTCACCATCTGCAGAACACCCACAGCTTTAAGCTTTAAATATCTGAATCAGTTAAATTCTGGAAGTAGTGACATTGTAGCACATTTATCAGGAGCCATGCCCAATGGATACTATTTTTTGAGACCTATTTCTATTCCCAACAAAATGTAGAGAATTCTTCAACGTTGAATATTTCATGGAGTATTTCAGAGTATTAGTCATTGATTCCATTTATCTGGATCACAGATTTTAATTTTCTGGCCTGGAGTTCTATTTCGACTGGGCACATTTCCCAGGAAATAATGAGCATTTGCTTAAACACACAGTATCTGTGATCTTTTTTCCTTGGAGATTCTTTTATAGGAGAACCCTCTGTTATTAACAGCCTGGGGCAAAGGTTCTGTGAGACTGATTGGATAGCTTTCGTTTTTTAATTTCCTAACAAATGACACATGGTATGACATAAATAGCCACTCTCTCCAAAGAAGTAATTGAAAAGTCCTTCAAGAAATTAGACACAGTGTACATAAGAATAATTCACATAGGATACAATCGTCCTTACATCAAGCAAGGAACAAGCTCAGCCCTCCCTTCTTTGTCACTGTCCAAGTTAAACACAAAGCCCTGGGTAGTCATGCTTTTCATAGCATGACTGCGATTTCCGCCAGTCTTCTACTTGGATCTCATTTTCAGCTCTTTCTATAAATGGACAGTTCCCTCCTCACCCAAATATTCTCAGAAGGCTACATGGAAAACTGATACTCACAATGTCGACTTTCTTTTTGCAATGAACTTAAGAACAAAAACCACCAGTACTTATATGTGGTGTGGGGAGAAAGGGCTGGAATTGAGGGTGATCCTCGGAGAGGGCTTCATCCTTACCTATAAAAGGTCTCATTGTCTGTGAGACAGATGAACAGTAACATTACTACATTAAGTTGAAACAGTTCAAAACCCTGCACATCTTCTCTGCTCTAGGTCGCCTACTGCCCGTGTCCTGGTGTTACTGGGTCCTTAGAATCCTGCCCCCCCCCCGCCCCCTCTTGGGATTAATATTCTATTGTATTTCCTTT
>SRVM01034907.1:0-16483 GCA_007570785.1 Antilocapra americana
TTGATTAGACACATGACAATTAACATGCTTCAATGCCCTTCTCCCATATCATCTCACCCTTACCCTCATCCACAAAGTCCACCAGTCTATTCTATACATCTGCGTTCCTTTTGTTGTCTCGCATGTTGGGTTCTCATTACCGTCTTTCTAAATTCCATATATATTCGTTAATATACTGTATTGTTTTTGCTTCTGGCTTACTTCACTCTGGATAATGGGCTCCAGTTTCGTCCATCTGAGTAGAATTGCTTCAAATGAATTTTTTTTTTAATGCTGAGTAATATTCCATTGTGTATATGTACCACAGCTTTCTTATCCATTCGTCAGTTGATGGGCATCTCATGAAAAGATGCTCAACATAACTCATTATCAGAGAAATGCAAATCAAAACCACAATGAGGTACCACTTTACACCAGTCAGAATGGCTGCCATCCAAAAGTCTACAAGCAATAAATGCTGGAGAGGATGTGGAGAAAAGGGAACCCTCTTACACTGTTGGTGGGAATGCAAACTAGTACAGCCACTATGGAAAACAGTGTGGAGGTTCCTTAAAAAGCTGCAAATAGATCTGCCATATGACCCAGCAATCCCACTGCTGGGCATATACACCGAGGAAACCAGAATTGAAAGAGCCACGTGTACCCCAATGTTCATCGCTGCATTGTTTGTATATTTTGAAGCAATCTTTTTGGTGGCTTCCTTTGCAAATAGTCTCTCTCATTCTCTGAGTTGTCTGCATGTTTTGTTTATGGTTTCTTTTGGTGCACAGAAGCTTTAACGTTTAATTAGGTTCCATTTGTTTTTCTTTTTTTTCATTATTCTAGGAGGTGACAAAAAAAATCTTGCTTTGATATTCTTTTCTGTTCTTTAGTTAGTACTAGCTAATTCACACTCCAAATCTTCTGATAAGAGAATTTTATGATTAGATAAAAACAGAATTAATGCTAGTTTTATTTTAAATAAAACTCTAATGCATAATGATCAATGTATTACACACAGTACATTTTATTAATTTTTTGTTAATCCAACCCATTATGTTATTATATTTATCAGTTTGGTAAAGCATATGTTTTTTTAAATCAAACTAATTTGTTTCTATAAGTGAGGTTCTTATTCCAACTGGCTAGATGATCCTGTTCATGTGTTTCAGTTTCTACGAGCTTCAGTTTCTTCATCTGAAAAGCAGATTATGAAATTTGTTCCTCGAAGTCTTTCATTTATTCACTTTATGTCAAGGGTTTTAATATATAATAATATATATTAGCCTTCTCTTTTCATCTGAAGAATATGATACATAAATATACATTACACAAATATACACACATGTATATATGATATAGCAGTATGTAAAATATTTATATAGTTACTTTATTTAAGTTATAAATTTGTTGGAATTTTATGTAATTTTATATGCACCATTATAGTAATAATAGTATGATATTACATAATATTTAGTATGATATATATAATTTAACAATTAAAATATCCATCGAAAATAAACTCATCTCTTCTAATGAAGGACAAATCAGAAAGAGTTGGTATATAAGACAAAAGCTGGAGTAAGTCAAAGCAAAATTTTCGGTGTCAGAAAAGTGAGTTTCAAAATTTGTAAATAACTGGCTGAGTATCTAAACTATTAAGATCTAAGTCAGGAATGCTTGGCTGATTTCAGGGACATTAGATTAAAGGATAATTTCTAGTCAGTCTGGTTTCCTCATCTATGTAGATTTAAGAAGATAAACATAATTACTTGGAGAGGCAATACTAAATTACACTAATTGAGAATTTTAAATTTGTTGTATCATTTTTTGACATATAAATACATAACAGGGGTGACTTAAGTGCTCTTTTCATCAGAATACTGAATGAAAAATGTTATGAGACTAGTTGCAATGCAGGGAAAAAAGAGTTAATGGTCTTAAATACAATAGTGTATTCATAAAAATGATCATTTTAATTCTGCTAAAATTAATTTCAGAAACAAATGATGAATTCCATAATCCAACCCATGTAAGCAAAATGTGGGGAAAGAATAAAACTAGCAGGGATTTTGGTTTCTTCTTTACTTATTGTCATAGTTTCAAACTAGTAGTTTCAAACTGGGCAATTTCTTTTATTAAATATTTTTTATTGAATGGACTCAATAAAACTTAGCTTTAACAATTAAAATAACATAAATCTACAAGCATTCATCATGATAATAAGAAAAAAACTTCCTCCTTTCCCTTATTACTGTACACTGAAATTAATTAAATTATTAAATTTAAGTGAGGCTTTTGTGTTGCAGAATGGAGGAGTGTGTTAAGAAAGAGGAACATCTTCAACTAATGGTAAATTTAGCAAATTTTATGCAATGTCTCATCCAAATGTCATGTTAAACTCTCTAGGCCTAGTTTAGAAGAGCATAAAAGGTAACCAGACTTCTGGAAGAGAGACCAAGTTTGCAGAAGAAGCACAAAGCCCACCCCAACACACACCTACTCAATTACTCCTCCTTGCTCTTCACAGGCAATACTCATGACTTGAGAACAGAACATATTTAAATTAAAGCAAGATATGACCTGTCTATATCATATTTTTTAAATATCAAGCTATTATTATACTTATGAATCACTCTACCCTTTAATATGTAGTTTAACATGCATTTTAATAAGGCAAGTAATTTTAATAATATTTGAAGTCCACAGACCCTAAATCCTTGTAAATTTTAAGTGTGAAACACAAGACTTAGGTTTTAGACCTAAGTCTCTCTTACTTAGGGACAGTCTCAATTATTTCCATGAGCAGTATTTGAAAACTCCTTTTTTATATGAGATGATTAGAGAAGTATGCCCATGGGAGGAAATAGAGATTAAATAGAGTTTGTTTCCTACCATTGGATTGTTCGAAATACTTCATTCAGGTTTTCTGCAAGATGTTATGGAAAAATCTGAAGTAAATTTTTAGACAATCCAATACAGAACACAGTAAGCTAAAACAGAGACACTGCCTTACCATGGCCCAAATAACATCAATAATAAAGATCCCATAGAAAAATGTTCTCTGTAGTTTGATAGTATGAGAAGAGTCAAAGACTGTGAAGTCAGACAGGGCTACGATTATAATTCAAAATGTGTAAGAGTGATTTGATACTTGTGTCTTTTGGAATTTCACATGCTTGCAAGTCTGTTTCCATTCTGGCAAACTGGAGATGGGCTTCCTAGGTAGTTCAGTGATATAAGAATCCACCTGCCAATGCAGGAGACATGAATTGGATCCCTGTGTCCGGAGGATTCCCTGGAGAAGGAAATGGTAACTCACTCCAGTATTCTTGCCTGGGAAATCCCATGGACAGAGGAGCCTGACAAGTTACAGTCCATGGCATCACAAAGAGTCAGACATGACTGAGTGAATGAGCACAAACTGGGGATAATGAGTTATATTTCACTGAATTATTGATAAAAACAGATAGCAGCATAGCATGAAAAATGACAAGCACAATGTCAGGAAAAAAATTTTGTGAGTATATTCTAATTTCCTTCTAATTAGAAAATGCAAAAGGAAATTTCTCATTTTCTTCCTGTTGGTTTGCTAATAGCAAGTAACACAGGCACTATATTCAAAACTCCTATTTTTACTATTTCAGAAAAATCATTATATTTTCTTTATTCTAACCTGTAACATGAAATTTCAGCTTCTGCCCTAGGATTTTGGGGTTCAGGGTCGAAATTTAAAAAATTTTCCTATGAGAAAAGATATCTGTGAGTGTGTGCGTGTGTGTTTGTGTGTGTGCACATTTGTATATCGGGGGTGAAGTGAAGAACAGATGTTAATATAAAAAATGATTGTGTGGCATAAAATACTAAGTTTCTATTGAAAATATAGGGAAGAATTAAGGAGAGTCATTAGGAAGAGAAGAGCAAAAATGTAGGAGAGCATAAGAGCAGAGTGCAAAAACCATAGCCTGAAAGAATTCCTTTCTCCTATCTGAATAAAGAGAGAAAACCAGTCACAGCCAGCTTGGGTTTTGACGCTTCATCTAATGTCTAAGGGTCGCTAGAACACAATTCCTCTCAAGTTTTCAAACCAAACATACTACTTTTTTTATTATTAAAAACAAACCCGTCATGCTCATCATTTAACTTAGGCATATAAACACATTTGTTTGTGTTTTAGTAGAGTGAGATTGAATTTGAGATGCAGATTAAGACACTGAAAAATGACCTTTAATTAAATTGTCAAGACAGGAAAAGAACAACATTCAGTCCGTGCAAGGGTGTGGGGACATGGGAATTGCTGTTCCATGCTGATAGGCTTGTCTAGACTGGTGCAAAATATCTGGAAATAAATTTATCAGTATATGTAAATACATTTTAAAATGTGTAATATATCCACAACTTAATCCATTAACCCCATTTACCAATGTCTCCCAGAAAAACTGAAGAGATGCTTCAAATTGTTTTAAGAATGGGATATTTAACTGCTGGAGCAGTGAAACCCCTGTAAACTTGAAAACTGACCCCCTAGCTCTCCATTTGGACAGGGCCTAAAAGTGAAGAATAGCTGCTGAGAATAGAATCAAAACAGGCTGAAAGGAAAAGAAAAGACAAATAATAATAATAATAATAATAAAGATTTGAACAAAAGGGAGGGAGAAGCCTATAGTCAGAATATCTCAGAAAATAAGCTACCATACTTTTGTTCGTTAGAGAAACCAACAGAGGCGGAGTCTGTGAACTGATCAAATCTTTCCTTAAATATGCTTTCATCCCAAAAGCTTGTGAAGTCTAATATTTGTGCAAAAATATACAGTACAAAATTACTACAAGAAAAAAAATGCAAATAGCAGTCTTACAATGAAAGTATGCCATGAAGGTATGCTTTTAAGCTAAGCTAAGTTACACCTAAAAATGATACAAAATATGAAAAAATATAACATAAAATAAAAATTTGAAAAATTTGAAAAGTGATGTCAGTTCTCTAGAAAAATGAGAAAAAAATTATTATTATTTAAAATATAGCCATGAACTAGAAAGAATACAAAAGTGAATAAAAAATGATACCTCAAAAGATATAGAAGTTGTAAAGGAGTAACGTTTTTAGATAAAATAAAAGCTTGTAGAAAAATAAAAGTATTAGGAAGAAAGGAAAATATGAAAGATTGGAAGAGAAAGTCTAAATAAAAAAATAAGAGCTTGGGAGCTGAAGACCAAAGCAAAGAAATAAAATAACTTTCCCTAAATAATAATTAAAAATAGATTTTAAACTACAAATTGAGATAGCATATCATAAACCTAAACATGTTTTCTCCAGAGTTACTGATACCACATTCCATATTCAAAGAAAATTACTAGATTCTTAGTAATTATAATAAAAATCAATTTTCCATCAAGGAAATTTAGTGTTTGTTTCATATAAGTAAGCATAAATTATCACAAGGATTTCAAGAGCCATATACTTAAGCAACAAGAAAACGGAGAAAAATATTTAATATATTCAAGGAAAAAAATTGTAAGCTAGTGATTTTATTTCTAAGAAAAGTGACTTTCAATTATAAGGGCACAGACAAGCTATTATTAATATGTAAGAATTCAAAGAATACTGTTCCCATGAGCGTTGCCTAAGAAACCTATTAGAATAAACTGCAAACCACTGAGTGACTTAAGATGCATGAACAGAAGAACTGACACTGAGTATTAAATATGCAGTTGCCTTTCGAATTAAGATGAGAAGAGGGCTAAGAAAAAAAAATACTAGTATGAAATGACTATTATTCTGGCAATTTGTTTATAAAGGCTATCTGGCATTAAGGACTCCATTGCTGGTGGTAACTGGAAAACAAGGTCTTTGCTATTTGGATTGCTACCGTTGTCACCACTAATGAACTGGGCACAGTGCTGGTGAAAGACGACACACCAACCATGTAATTATATATGTGACTTAGTGGCGAAGGTGAAATAGTAAGTGTAAGAACTATGAGCTGAGAAGGCTTTACTTAGAGCCATTTTGTTTTAGCTGAAGAGAGATAATGACAAGTTCAGGTGATTAATTATCAATCCAAAGCAGAATCTGAATATCAGGGTGACACTTTGCAGCATTTAAGAAGTATTTAATTGCCTGTCACTAGAGAGTAGAAAGAATAGAAGACTAGGTTCAAAACGTAATCATAAAACTAGTGAACCGTCAAAGAAAATTGAGTTTTCAGCCCAGCAGATCAGAGTTCTAATAATAAAGGCATATTCTCCTGAGTGGAGACGGCAATGGCACCCCACTCCAGGACTCTTGCCTGGAAAATCCCGTGGATGGAGGAGTCCGGTAGGCTGCAGTCCATGGAGTCATTAAGAGTCGGACACGACTGAGCGACTTCACTTTCGCTTTTCACTTGCATGCATTGGAGAAGGACATGGCAACCCACTCCAGTGTTCTTGCCTGGAGAATCCCAGGGACGGGGGAGCCTGGTGGGCTGCCCTCTGTGGGGTCGCACAGAGTCAGACATGACTGAAGTGAGTTAGCAGCAGCAGCAGCAGCAGCATTCCCCTGAGATTTGGAATAAAGATAATTGATTAGATGAAGTTGAGAACTTGAAGTTCCATTTTCCCTCAAACTCTGTTAGTAGTGGAAGTAAGTCACAATCCTTTGTTTGAATATTGTAGTTCTGTTTTAAAGGAGACTCTGTAGAGATCATGCAGAGGATTCAAATGAGTTAGGTACTTTCAAAGTCAGTATTTCCACCTGTGTATCCTATCTCCCTCCAAGTAAACAGACTAATGTACTTGCGCTAAGTCACTTAAGTCCTGTCTGACTCTTTGTGATCCCATGGACTGTAGCCCACAGGCTCCTCTGTCCATGGGATTTTCCAGATAAGAATACTGGAGTGGGTTGCCATTTCCTTCTCCAAGGAATCTTCCCAACCCAGGGATCAAACCCACATCTCTTATGTCTCCTGCATTGGCAGGGAGGTTCTTTACCACTAGTGTCATCTGGGAAGATTAAACAGACCAATAAGGAGGGTCAAATATCAGTACAGTAAGTACTGGGCTAGCCATAGGATAAAAGAGACTGTGCCAAAGGAAATGCAAGATCTGCTTAAAAGGCCCAAGAGAGCATGAAAGAACTGGATCCTGAAGGCAGTGGACCAAGAAATAAAGAACATAAGCTGGATAACAATTGTATTGATATGGCACATTCTCCTATGATCACGATTTAACACATTGGCAAGGCAGTGGTAATACATTGCTAGGATGTCACATAGAAAGTCTGAAACCTGATGATCCACATAAGTAAATCAAAAATGCCAGAACAGAAAGTATGAAATGACTTAAAGACATTTGCCTGCTATAATGATATACTATGTAAGATCAAACACCAACAATTCGGGAAAGGCTGAAACAGAATATTGGTGTAGTTGTGGTAGGATTTCCTGCTATCCCAATCATAGAGCCAGGTTTTGCCTGTCTGCAGCTCATTCCAGAGAAATGTTTGATCCTGCTTTAGAGGAGATGAAGTCGGGGATCTATTGCCCCTGAAGTGTTTCCATCATCGGTCAGTTCCTCTCCTGTATAGGCCCTTTGATGAGACAACATATGAAGAAACAGAAGACCGAGCCTTTTTGGTGTTCTGCTAGAGGAACTCTCTCGCTCACCCAGGAACTGTGTGTGGCCTTTCCAAGCCCAGTGGCAGGAACCACATGTCTTTGGCCATCTCACATGCGAGATATTCCCTCAACTACTGAGGGCGGCCACCTTCACTCTCAATAGTGTTTTGTAAATAGTGAAAAACTGCTGCACATCCTTCCTTTGCTACATTTCAGCTTGAAAAGAAAGAAGATGACTCACTTTGCTTTTTTGTCCATTAAAAAATGTTTTATTTTATATAAAAACAGCAACAACAAAAAACTGAGGACTGGAGTTATTGGTTCATAAAGAAAGATGAGCAGCAAAGAATTGATGCTTTGGAACTGTGGTGTTGGAGAAGACTCGTGAGAGTCCCTTGGATTGCAAGGAGATCCAACCAGTAAATCCTAAAGAAAACTATGTACAAATACAGATAAATACCCAGAGCACACTCATTCACTAAAGTGGTAAAGATTACACTGATGAGAATGCCACTATATGTATCTTCATTGAGAAGCTTGGTAAGGCTCTCCTCCAAAGCTGAATGTAGGAGATGCTATGACAGACCCAGTCTCCCTGATAGAAATGAGTATCCTGAGACAAAAAAAAAAAATCAAGTAGTGGCACTTTATTGCCAAAGTAAGATGAACAAATTTATTAAAATAAGCAGCAAATTTGGAGTGGCAGGCCGAGGAGGGCTTGACCTGCAGAGATATGTGGAGATGGTCAATATGACATAATATATACAAAAACAACTTTTATGAGAAACAATAGGGTATTGCTTAATATCTATAATTGAAAATCAAGAATGTATTTTTTCAAATTAGTGGTTTTAGAGGTGTTTTTTTTTTATAAATACTTAGGACTTATAAATATTTAGGACTGGAATTGTTGGTTCATAAAGAAGACCAAGTGCTAAACAATTGATGCTTTTGAACTGTGGTGTTGGAGAAGACTCTTGAAAGTCCGTTGGACTGCAAGGAGATCCAACCAGTCTATATAAAGGAAATCAGTCCTAAATAGTCTTTGGAAGAGCTGATGCTAAAGCTGAAGCCCCAGTACTTTGGCCACCTGATGCAAAGAACTGACACATTGGAAAGACCCAGATGCTGGGAAAGATTGAAGGCAGGAGGAGGAAGGGACGACAGAGCATGATATCGTTGGATGGCATCAGTGACTCAACGGACATGAGTCTGAACAAACTTTGGGAGATAGTGAAGGACACAGAAGCCTGGCATGCTGCAGCCCATGAGGTCGCAAAGAGTTGGGCATGACTTAGTGACTGAACAACAACAACATGGTAGATCATCATTTTTAGTCTTTTGAGAAACTGCCATACATAGTGGTGCACTAATTTACATCCCCACTAACAAAGTACAAGGATTCCCTTTTCTCCACATACTTGCCCATATCTCTTATAATAGCCTTTGATAATAGCCATTCTGACAGGCATGAGGAAATATCTCATTGTAGTTTTCATTTGCATTTCTCTGCTGATTAAGGATATTGATTATCTTTTCACATGTCTTTTGGCCATCTTTGTGTCTTCTTTGGAAGGACATCTACTCAAGTCTCTACAGATTTTAATCTGATTTTTTTGTTTTTATATTGAGTTTTATAGGCTATTTAGGTATTTGGATATTAACCCTTTATTGGTCATTATTTGCAAATATTTTCTCTCATTCTTTAGGCTATATTTTGTTTTGTTGAAGGTTTCTTTTCTTAAAGTTTAATCAAGTCCTGTTTGGGTTTTTTTTGTTTTTGTTTTTATTTCCTGTGCTTTAGGAGACAAATTAAAAAAAATATTGCTATAATATATGTCAAAGAGTGCTCTACCTATGTTTTCTTCAAGAAGTTTTATGGTTTTAAATATTATATTAGTTCTTTAATCTGCTTTAGTTCAATTTTTATATGGTGTTAGGGAACATTCTAATTTCTTTCACACATAGCCGTCTAATTTTCTCAGCATCATTTATTGAAGACTGTCTTTTCCTCTATTATATAAACTTACCTCCTTTATCATAGATTAATCAACCATAAGTGTGTGATAAAGTGGCCTCTTTATTTTGTCCCATTGATCTTTGTGTCTTTTTTACCTGCATGTACTATGCTGTTGTGATTACTGTTGCTTTGTATTATAGTCTGAGGTCTGAGAATGTAATATTTCCAAATTTTCCATGTGGTTAGAGTCATAGGGGAGAAGGGCCACTGGAAACCTCTAAAACGTTCCACTTCCCCAGAAAATAATAGTAAGTACGAAACAACAACATATTTTTGAAGGAATAGCTTATTTACTGTCACCCTCAAATTTTTAAAAATGACAGGTGTGGTAGTTCTTACCATCTCCATGTAATTTGGCAGTATAACCCCTAAAAATTTAGAAAGATTACTGGGTGACTGTAGCCTAATGTTACTACAAACTACTAAGTAGTACTTTGAACTGTAGAAGTTGTGCAAGTTTGGTATCGTTTCTAGGACACAAGAATTTAACTTCCAGCACATGCAGGTACTGATTTGGCTAAGATTACTTTTCATGCCTACTCAGGATGATGAGAAACTGTTTACATCACAAAATTTGGAAAACAGTATACATTATGTTTTTGTGCCAGAGCTATATTAACTTTCAGAAGTGACTTGACCTTCTGATTATTCCCCAGATCATCACTTTGGTCCAGTTTAGTATTTATATCTCATTGACAGACAGATGAATAAGAAATGGTAAAGGGCACTCAGGGCTTAGCAAGAAACTTGGGCTGCAGAGTGTGGGAGATAAACTGCATAAATATTCAAAGATCAGCCATGTAAATGAAATTTTATGGATCTAGAAATTCAGGTCATACTGGGATGTGTAATGAAAATATAGGACAAAATATCATGTCTTGCATGACCCACAAGTAAGAAACAGCATACTTGGTAGTGTCTTTTCCTTTTCAAATTTGCATTGGGGTATAATTGATTTCCAATGTAGTATTAGTTTCAGATATACAGCAAAGTGAATCTGTTATACATATACATATATCTGCTCTTTTTTTTTAGATTCTATTCACATATGTGCCATTACAGAATATTGAGTAGGATTCCCCATGCTATATCATTGTTTCTTACTAGTTCTCTATCTTATATATAATAGTGTGTATATTTCCATCTCAGTCTTCCAATTTATCCATCCTGTCCCCCTTACCTTCCACTAACCATAAGTTTATTTTCCACATCTGTAATTGTATTTCTGTTTTGAACTTCCCTACAAGGCATATCCTTTTTTATTTTTTAAAAAAATATAGACTTTATTTAGGGTAAATTTAAATTTGTAACAAAACTGAGTCAGAGTCACAGAGATTTCCTATATACTTCCTTTCCTAAGTCATGCATGACTTCTTCCATTATCAACATTTTATACCAGAATGGTACATCTTTTTGCAATTGGTACAACTATATTGACACATTATTATCACCCTAAATTCATAGGTTTATATAAGGATTCAGATTGGTGCCATAAATTCTATGGGTTTGGACAAAGGTATAATGATACACACACACACACACATACAGTCAAGGGAATAAGAGACATTTGTACTGACATCTTACACTTGCTAAAAATGATGCTGTGAAAGAGCTGCACTCAATATGCCAGCAAATTTGGAAAACTCAGAAGTGGCCACAGGACTGGAAAAGGTCAGATTTCATTTCAATCCCAAAGAAAGGCAATGCCAAAGAATGCTCAAAGTGCTGCACAATTGCACTCATCTCACGTGCTAGTAAACTAACGCATAAAATTCTCCAAGCCAGGATTCAACAGTACATGAACCGTGAATTCCAGATGTTCAAGCTGGATCTAGAAAAGGCAGAGGAATCAGAGATCAAATGATCTGCTGGATCATCAAGAAAGCAAAAGAGTTCCAGAAGAACAACTACTTCTGCTTTAATGACTATGCCAAAGCCTTTGACTGTGTGGACCACAATAAACTCTGTAAAATTCTGAAAGAGATAAGAATACCAGACCACTTGACCTGCCTCTTGAGAAATTTGTATGCAGGTCAAGAAACAACAGTTAGAACTGGACATGGAACCACAGATTTGTTCCAAATTGGCAAAGGAATGTGTCAAGGTCATATATTGTCACCCTGCTTATTTAACTTATGTAAAGAGTACATCATGAGACACACTGGGCTGGATGAAGCACAAACTGGAATCAAGATTGCCAGGTGAAATATCAATAACCTCAGATAAGCAGATGACACCACACTTATGGCAGAAAGTGAAGAATTAAAGAGCCTCTTGATGAAAGTGAAAGAGGAGAGTGGAATAGTTGGCATAAAACTCAACATTCAGAAAACTAAGATCACGGCATCTGCTCCCATCACTTCATGACTTAGATGGGTAAACAGTGTCAGACTTTTTTTGAGGGGGGATCCAAAATCACTGTAGATGGTAAATGCAGCCATGAAATTAAAAGACACTTGCTCCTTGGAAGAAAAGAAGAAAAGTTATGACAAACCTAGACAGCATATTAAAAAGCAGAGACATTCCTTTGCCAACAAAGGTTCATCTAGTCAAAGTGGTAGTTTTTCCAGTAGTCATGTATGGATGTGATAATTGGACTATAGAGGAAGCTGAGCACTGAAGAATTCATGCTTTTGAACTGTGGTGTTGGAGAAGACTCTTGAGAGTCCCTTGGACTGCAAGGAGAGCCAACCAGTCAATCCTAAGGAAATTGGTCCTGAATATTCATTGGAAGGACTGATGTTGAAGCTGAAACTCTAATACTTTGGCCATCTGATGTGAGGAACTGATTCTTTTGAAAAGACCTTGATGCTGTGAAAGATTGAAGGCAGGAGGAGAAGGGGACGACAGAGGATGAGATGGTTGGATGGCAGCACCGACTCAATGGACATGAGTTTGAGTAAACTCTGGGAGTTTGTGATAGACATGGAGGCCTGGCATGCTTCAGTCCATGGGGTTGCAAAGTGTCAGACACAACTGAGCAACTGAACTGAACTTACACTTGCTAAGAGAACGCAATGGTCATAGCAAAACCATCTTCCAATAACACAAGAGATGACTCTACATGTGGACATCACCAGATGATCAATACTTGAATCAAATTGATTATATTCCTTGCAGCCCAAATGAAGAAGCTCTATGTAGTCAGCAGAAACAATACCTGGACCTGACTGTGGCTCAGATAATGAATCATTATTGCAAAATTCAGACTTGAAGAAAGTAGGCAAAACCACTAGGTCTTTCAGGTATGGCCTAAATCAAATTCCTTATGATTATACATTGGAAGTGATAAATAGGTTCAACAGATTAGATCTGACAGAGTGTCTGAAGAACTATGGACAAAGGTTCATAACATTGTATAGGAGTCAGTGATCAAAACCATCCCCAAGAAAAAGAAATGCAAAAAAGACAAAATGGTTGTATGAGCATTACAAATTGCTAACAGAAGAAGAGAAGCAAAAGGCAAAGGAGAAAATGAAAGATATATTCTTCTGAAAGCAAAGTTATAAAGAATAGAAAGGAGAGATAAGAAAGCCATCCTATGTGAACAATGCAAAGAAAAAGAGGAAAACCATACAATGGGAAAGACAAGACATTGCTTCAAGAAAATTAGAGATACCAACATATATTTCTTGCAAAGATGGGCACAATAAAGGACAGAAACTATATAGACCTAACAGAAGCAGAAGATATTAAGAAGTGGTAAGAATACCCAGAAGAACTACACAAAAAAGATATTGACATTGACAAGTCACTCAGTCGTGTCCAACTCTTTGTGACCCTATGGACTATAGCCTACTAGGCTCCTCCATCCATGGGATTTTCCTGGCAAGAGTACTGGAGTTGCCATTTTCTTCTCCAGGGGATCTTCCTGACCCAGAGATTGAACCTGTGTCTCCCGCATTGTAGGCAGACACTTTATTGTCTGAGCCACGAAGGAATCTCATGATGGTCATGTGATCAATCAGCTAGAGCCAGACATCCTGGAGTATAAAGTCAAGTGGGCCCTAGGAAGCCATCACTATGAACAAAGCTAGTGGAGGTGATGGAATTCAAACTAGGCTATTCAAATCCTTAAATATGATGCTGTGAAAGTGCTGAATTCATTATACCAGCAAATTTAGAAAACTAGCAGTGGTGAAAGGACTAGAAAAGGTCAGTTTTCATTCAAATCCCAAAGAAAGACAATCTCAAAAAATGTTAAAACTACCACACAGTAGCACTCATTTCACATGCTAGCAAGGTAATGCACAAAATCCTTCAGCTAGGCTTCAAAAGTGCGTGAACTGAGAATGTACATATGTTCAGGCTTGATATAGAAAAGCCAGAGGAACCAGAGATTAAATTGCCAGCATCTGTTGGTTCATAGAATAAGCAACGGAATTCCAGAAAAACATCTGCTTCATTGACTATGCTAAAGTCTTTGACTGTGTGAATCACAACAAACTATGGAAAATCCTTCAAGAGAGGGAAATGCAGACCACCTTACCTGCCTGCTGAGAATTCTGTATGCAGGTCAAGAACAACAATTATAACCAGACATGGAACAATGAACTGGTTCCAAATTGGGAAAGGAGTATGACAAGGATGTATATTGTCACCCTGATTTTTAATTTATATGCATAGTACATCATGTGAAATGCTGTACTAGATGTAGCACAAGCTGGAATCAAGATGACTGGAAGAAATATCAATAACCTCATATATGCAGATGACACCACCCTTAGGGCAGGAAGTGAAGAGGAGCTAAAGATCCTCTTGATGAAAGTGAAAGAGGAGAGTGAAAAAGCTGGCTTAAAGCTCAACATTAAAAGAAAAAGCTAAGATCATGGCATCCGGGCCCATCACTTCATGGGACCAGATTGCCAATGCAGGAGATATAAGAGATACAGGTTTTATCCCTGGCCTGGAAAGACCCCTGGAGGAGGGCATTGCAACCCATACTTGCCTAGGAAATCCCATGGACAGAGGAGCCTGGCAGGCTACAGTCCATGGGGTCACAAGAGTTGGACATGACTTAGCGACTAAACCACCACCTGAAAATATAAAGAGCCAAACAGACTTGAAAGATACATTAACTAAAGTTAAAAAATGTTAGAAGGAATCAACAGTAAATTAGATGATACACAAGAATGCATCTGTGAAATGGAAGACAGAGTAGTGCACATAACCTTAGCTTTTGCTTGTTTCCTTAGCAAAAAAAGAAATGAAAGTAAAATGAGAATACTTTCTAAGTGACTTCTGGGAAAACATCAAGCATACATACGTTCATACTCTAGGGGTCTTAGAAGAAGGAGTAAGAAAGAAAGAGGCGATAACTCTTTTAAAGGAGTAACAGCTGAAAACTTCCTTAACTTGGGAAAGGAAATAGACATCCAGGTTTAAGGAAGCCAGAGAGTCGCAAATAAGACAAAGAGGTCCGTATCACTACACATTATATTTGAAATGTCAAAGATAATGCATTATACTCACTTTTATTTCATCTTATGTTTATCATTTCACAATATATATGGGAATATATGTCTATTATTTCACAACATGTCACTAATGCAGATTCATAATTTTATACAACTGCATAATTTTCTATTATATTAATGTGTCTTAACTCATTTAACCAGTTCCCTATTAATGGACACTTAGGAAGTTTAAAATATTTTGGTTTTACAAACAATATGGCAATATTTACTTCTATTTCAGTGGAAGTACGTCTGTAAAATAAATTTTCCAAAGTGAAATTGGTGTGCAGAGAGTACATTAATTTATTTCTGATAAATTTTCTTATAAATTTTCTTCCTTGGAGTATGCACAAATTTTTCCCAAGACAGCAATGTACAAAAGTTCCTGATATCCAAATATTACAAATGGAGAGTATTATCAAATTTTTGGATTTTCACTTCATTAATAGAGGAAAATGATATTTCAGTGCAATTTTGCTGTCCATCTCTATTTTTAACAAGGTTGAGCATCTTTAATTATGTGTATGGACAAGTTATTTCTGCCTTTTTGTGTGCTGCCTAGTCACATAATTTGCCCATTTGTTTACAGTTATTGATTTTATCCTTATCAACACTTGGGAAACTCTTCACAGATCTGAATATTTGGTCTTGTTTGTGATAAAACTGCAAATAATGTTCACAGAAAGTAATTTATCTTGTTATTGGCTAATCAGAAATTTTAATGTTATTGAAATCAATCTTTATTTTGTTGATTCAGGAGTTTGAGCGATAGTTAGAAAGCTTTTCTTATACCAAAATATTTATTATTTAAATTCCTAACATTTGTATTATTATCATTTATCTCTTGATTATTTGGACTTCACCCTCAAATATAATATTCCAATAAGGGCTCATGGATGCTGTATTTGTTTAATTTCTGAATTCAGTGAGTTGTACGCTTTCTTATTTTTGGAGCTTGTGTGTGGTTCAGAGGAAGTCTGAGACGAAATAAGTTACCTTCTTTCTGCCTGTGATATTGGACAATTCTTATTTTTGCTACATCTATAATGATATGCCTTTATTTTTATAGAACTAAATAACATATAGCTTAATATTTCTTCATTAATCATATTATATTAGTTTGGGGGAAAGTAATATTTCCTTTGCTAAATAAACATATATATATTTTTACTCAGAGACATCTGTATTGTGTTTCTTTGAATGCTATTTTTCTTATCTATTATGGGACTCCAAACACGTGTGCATTTTATCCTCATGGCCATTTTCCTTATTAAGTATGGTCTCCATAATCATTTAAATGTTTTCACTTTACAGTTTCTTTTTGCAAAACTTGCTTATATCTGTCCCTTACATCTCTGTTTGTTTTCAGTCACTTTTTAATTTTTTTTTTCTTTCTTTTTTTTTTATTTATTTTTTTTTATTAATTTTTTTTT
>SRVM01034911.1:0-10767 GCA_007570785.1 Antilocapra americana
CCTCCTCCACCTCACCAGCCCACACCTGCCCTCCTCCACCTCACCTGCTCTCACAGGCCCACATCTGCCCTCACTGCTCATACCTGTCCTCATTGGCATTCACCTGCCAATACCCGTCCTCTCTGCCCCTTGCCTAACCCTCACCTATCCTCCCTTGTCCATACCTGCCCTACCTGCTTATAACTGTCCTTGCTGGTCCTTGCCCTCAGCTGCACATACTTGCTCCCACTGGTGCTCATCTGCCCTCCCCTGTCCTCCCCTGTCTTCAGTGGCTCTCCCCTTCTCTCACGTGTCCTCATGGTCCTCACTGCCCTCCTGGCTCTGGGACCCTTGCTCTCCCAGCTCCTGTCCCTGGGGCCCTTGAGAGCTGCCTGTGGGTGGGCCGGGCAGTGAGGTGGCCTGAGGATGGGGGCGCCCCCGTGGGCCAGGCTGCCTACTGACTCCTGAAACTACCTCTTTCTTTGGACTCTGAGCTGCCAGGCAGGGGTAGGGGGCAGGGGACAGGGCAGGGGAGAGAGCCAGGCAGGGACCGAGTGTCTCCAGGTGATGCCTCACCTCACCTGTCCCAGGTGATGCCTCAGAGCTTGTCCCAGACAGGGTTGCCATCTCTCTGCTGGCTTCCTGTAGTTTGGGGGACAGAGGGCAGGGACTATAGCAGAGGCACCTGGTGGTCTCCCTGACACTTCTGCTCTGTATGGACAGGAGCCCAGTGCCCAAGGCTGCCTGGGTCATGGGTCAGAGCCTTGGAGTAAGAAGAAGCTGGCAGGGAGGTGGGCAGAGAGATGCAGAACGAGGTGCCAAGGGTCTACTGTCTGACATTTTATGTGAAAGCCCTGATTTTTAACTAATTAAAATTTTTAAATTAGTTAGAACTAATTAAAATTGATTAAATTTGTACTAATTAAAACTAATTGAATTCTCTTCAAAGCCCCGAGCTGACTAAAGCACCTGACACACCAACACAAGTCTGCTGGCAGGTGGGCGGTGGTGCGAAGGGCCTGACCCTGGACAGGAGGAGACAAATGATTCGGGTCCAGCTGCTGTCGATAAGTCTCGTGACATCACCCAAGTCTTTAACTGGTTGTCACGGCCAGGTTCCCCAGTGGAGATGCTGGCTGGTTGAGTGAGGTCGGTCCCTTCCTCATAGTCTCCTGGGGGTCAGCCTGGTCTCTGGGCCATTGCTCACTCAGACCTCTGCCTCACCCCTTCAGGGCCCCTGGGCTTCCTACCCCACCAGGGCTCTATGTGTCCCTTTCCACAGTCCCCTGGCCTCTCACAGGGTGAATCCCAGCAGGCACTGGTCGGCAGCCTTATTGTCCCACTGGGTCCTGTCATAAGTTTGAGTCCCCTGGCTCCATTGGGAACAGGGATGACCTTTCAGTTTCTGCTCACTCATAGGGGAGAGGAAGCAACAGCATAAAGACAGGTGGTGGGGGTCTGGGGTACCCACGGCATAAGACCATTTGCAGAGGGACCAGCTCTGGTCTCAGTCCTGAGAGGGGTGTAGCCCCAGCGGAGGAGCTGGGGATTGGGGTGCAGAGACCACCTGTGGTCACCCACAGCAGCAGGCAGAGGGCCGCTCTGGGCTGGGGCAGAGCTGGGGGCATGTTTCATGTCCCAACTGACTGAGACTAGGTCTCCTGGCTGACTGCCTGGTGGGGCTCACTGGGCTAGTGAGGCCATGGATGTAGATGGAGCTGCATGGGGGCCTCTCCCCTCAGGTGACTCACCTGGGCCAGGTGGGGACAGGCTGGCACCATTCACTCTGAGAGGTGCCAGGGCCCTGGTGACCTCTGTCCTAGCTGCCCTCTCCCCTTCTGTTCTGGGAGATTCTGCCGATCCACAGGTGACAAGAGGGGTGAGCTTGTCCAGCTCAGACGTGGAGCTGGTGGTCTAGGTGACAACATCAGCCCTCAGGGTGAACAGAAAGCAGTGCCCATGGGAAAGCTGATATATCAGTGACCGCACCCCACTGCCCTGGGCTTCCGTCCCTGGAGAGCGAGGTGGTGGACAGGGTTGGGGCAGGGAGCTACCTCCCACCTCTGAGGAGCAGGGTTCTCATCACTGTTTCAGCAGCAGCTCTACCCTTGGCGGACACACCCTGGGGACACCTATTTAGGTATTTTTAGAGCTACACCTCCAAAGTGAGGCTGCCAGTGGGTTGGTAAACAACCAGCACACCCTTGCTCCGTGAGCACTTCCAGGCCTCCTTACTGCTGGGGAGGTGGATGGCTCACAAGCTGGGCTCTGCAAACTCCAGGGGTAAGGAAGGGCCATCTCAGCCAGGTGACAGCCCCTGGCCTCCAGCTCCAGTGCCGAGAAATCCTGGGCTGGGTCCACAGGGAAGCATGGGAAGGACACCCCAGCAGTCTTCACAGTGGGGTCCCTAGAGCCCTGGGGGGCAGTGGGGTGCTGGACAGGCAGCCGGAGGCCCACAGAGCACATGGCTGGGAGGCCAACTGGACTTATTTAGGGCATAATGTGATCACTGCAGATGGTCCCAGGCCGGCCCAGAGTCCCCTTCAGGAGCTCTGACCTCCCTGGGCCTCTCATCTCCAGGGACCCTGGGCATGGAGGGAAACAGTGCTGGCTGTTTCCTCAGGTCTGTGCACACCAAGGACATTGTCTGGCCCCCAGTTCTCTGCCCCTCTACCCAGTCAGAGTGGGAGTGACTGTCCTGCTTGGGTGCTGGCTTCACCCTGCCAGCTGGGGCACCTGTGGGAGAAGCTGGGGTGCTGTCTCCTGCCCTGGATGGGCCCACCCACACAGCCGCGGGTTGGTGACAAGCTGAGGCCTGTAAGCCTGGCTGCAGGTCAAGGGCCATCCGGGTGGAGGGGGATATCACTAGATTCCTCCTGGGGGTAGGGGATGGGGGGAGGGTCTTCACACCACAGGGTGCTCTCAGGTACAAAGACCTCTTTAAGCAGTTGACACCTAGCATGGAATGGGCTGCCTGGTCTGGGTGGCTCCTGAGCAGACCTGGCCATGGCTGTGACCTGTTCACCCAGCCCTGGGTCAACAGGAACTGAGAAGCCAGCTGTGGGGTAGGGAGGATCCTGTGCTTTCTCAGCCTCTGCCTTCAGGGTCTGCTGACTGGATGCAAGGAAGTGAGGCATGGGGCAGGAGCAGGAGCAGGTGGCAGCAGCCACCCAGCCCCTTGCCCATCTCCCGTTAATGGGATACCCTGGCCAGCTTGCTCTCAGACTAGGGGATGAAGCCATGGCCCCAAACGTGCTGTCTTGACTCTCTGGAACCTTTTGTGAACGTTTATCAAGGTAACAGTTGCATCTTCAACTTGGAGAAATGACTCTCACATCTTTAAACAGTGCAGAGGAGCAGAGCATGGACCAGCAGCTGGGGACAGTGTCCCCTCTTCCAGCCTCAGGCTTTGTGCCCCAGGGCCCCACTGTAGCCCCTGCAGGTGACATGGCCTTCCCGTCAGTTCAGATAGGGAACCCGCTGTGTCCCGACGTGGTCTCCAAATCCCACACTTCACATGGGGGCTGTGACACAACCATCAGACCTGAGATCACAGAGGGGACCCCGAGGACCAGCTGTGACATCCAGGAGGCTGGCCTGCACACTTCCTGGGGCCCTAGGTGTGGCCTGAGTCCGAGAGGAGCAGCGTGCAGTGCCCAGGTGCATGGCCCCGCCCCTCCGTGCGGCCCCACCCTCTGCCGGCCCCGCGCCCTCCACCTCTTGAGAAATTCTGCACAAGTTCTTCTTTCTGGACCAGCTGGGCATCTCAGGCTTCCTGTCATCTCCACACCTGCTCTGTCCACCATGGTGGCCACTAACCGTGTCCTGACAAATAGATTAAGCAAAATTTGAAACCCAGTTCCTCTGTTTCAGGCCCTTGGTCACATGTGAATGGACAGTGCAGGCGTGGGCCGATTCTATCGCTGTGGACAGCTCTGTGGGCAGCGCTGACCACAGCCCCCCCATCGGCTTCCCAGAACACTCCCTCGATGCTTGAGTCACACTAGCCCTCCCTGTGCCCGAGACCCGGACCCATCCTCACCCAGCTACTAGCAGCAGAAGAGACGAGAATGGACACGAGGCAGGAGGTGACCACAGGGACACAGGGTCAAGGAGCTGGACCCTGGCTTTCGAGGTGCAGCACATGAGCCCAGAGGTTAGTGTCTGAAAGTCCTGCTTCTGGCCCATGCCTGGTCTGTGGCTTCTCCTTCAGGGGAGGAGAAGATAGCTACCAAGGTGGGCAAGCAGAGGCCCTGACTGGCGCCCCAACATGTGGCCAGGCGGGAACACCAGGAAGTGTCCAAAGGTTCCATGATCCACACTGGAGTTACTCCCCTGCCTTTGGCTGTGGATTTAGACCACCCACTAGAGCCAAGTGAAACATGGAAAAATGTCAACATCATAAGAGAACTAAGTAAAGTAACTGGGTAAAAAATTATGTATATGATATGTATATGTATGGGCATATGTGGGCTTCCCAGGTGGTGCTAGTGGTAAAGAGCCTGCCTGCCAATGCAGGAGACGTAAGAGATGCAGGTTCCATCCCTGAGTCGTGAAGATCCCCTGGAGGAGGGCATGGCAACCCACTCCAGTATTGGCAGTATTTTCTTGCCTGGAGAGTTCCATGGACAGAGGAGCCTGACGGGCTACAGCCCATGGGGTCAAACAGAGTCAGACACGACTGAAGTGACTTTGCACACACAGCACATGGACATATGTAGAATAAAGTATACGATAACTAAAAATACACAACAAGAAACATACAGAACATACATAGGGAAACAAAAAATATTTTCAGATGAATATCTAAATAAGGGGGAAATGTACCTGGAGCCTCAGGGATGGCTCCATGTTGCTGAGTCGGTTCCCCAGGACGCATCTGTAGAAACAGCAGGAAGTCCATCAAAATACAAGGAGCACGTTTGTCTCTAAAGCTCGCCTCTATGATACACATGTATGATGGGATTACTTTTGTTTGCAGAGAGTGGCGCTGACCTGAGGATCTGGGATGGGCTGGGTAGAGGCTGCTTATACAGGGCCATGTCGATGGGGAACGGGCAGGGCTGCCATGTGTGGCCACTGGGGATAAGATGAAGGTAGACTCACATCATCAGAGGAACAGTTCCAAGTAAGTCAAATTTTAGCATAAACACCAATAACCACGTAGATCTGGGGCTGCCACAGTTAGGAACCACAAAGGAAAAGACTGCAGGTCATGCCCTCCTTGCTCAGTTGCTCAGTTGTGTCTGACTCTGCCACCCCATGGACTGCAGCACACCAGGCTTCCCTGTCCATCACCATCTCCTAGAGTTTGTTCAAACTCATGTCCACTGAGGCAGTGATGCCATCCAATCATCTCATCCTCTGCTGCCCCCTTGTTCTCCTTCCTTCAGTCTTTCCCAGCATCAGGGTCTTCATTTAATTGAAAACACCTTTAGGTCAGAGAGCTCTAAAAGGAACCACAGTCCTGAGGCTCACTGCGAACACCTCTGCTTGGACCTGCCAGGCAGGGCTGGTGTCTTCAGGCAACAGGTATGTGCGCTCATATTTGCATATTCCTATGTTTGATGAGATTGTTGGACCAACCAGGGAAAGAGGAGCACGCACTATGAAAGATGGGCAAGCTATAGAGATGATGACTACTCAAAATAAGAATGAAACATAGTCATGCTAAAGTCATGAGAGTGCTGTTTTGACAGTCCAACTTGCAAAGGTTTTTAAAAAACTTAACCTATTTTTTCAGTTTTTTTTTGAATAGGTAGTATATTTGCGTAATTCAAATGTCAAAAAGTATAAAAAGTGATGCAATGATGTGCCCTTCCCCTCTCCATGCAGGCCCTGCCATCCAGCCCGCCCCCAACAAGCAGCCTCCATCCAGGAGAGACCCCACCCCAAACATGCAGCAACACATGTGTCCACGTCCTCTCTCTTCTGCGTGGCTGCTGGTGGACTGTCCACATTTTCCCCCTTTTCTCAGTAAATCTTGGAGACAGCTCTAAACCCACACACAGGAACTTAGGGTTCTCTTCTGAATGGCAGTGAAGAAGTAATCACCCTGAATGCTCACCATTGTGCTGGTTACAAGGATATTCATAAGATCCTTTTCTGGACATAAAAGTTTCCCGTCAAAGTGGCCCCAGTGCGGGTAAGAGTCGGGAGTGTGTGGAGAGGTTTGTTTTAACCATGGCACCCAGTTCTGGGCAGAGAGCACTGGCGCCTGCTGGTGTGAGAACACCCACAGGTGCAGCCCCGATGGCCAGGGATGTGTGTTAACTGACCAGTAAGGGGGACCTGGAGGATCAGGGTGCAGGTTAATAACAGTACGTTTCACCTGGCTGACTAGCACAACGTGGGACACAGGCTGGGATGTGGGCCAGGAGCCCTCGGGGGTGGTGCTGTGTGAAGTGGGCAGCGTCCTGCAGAGGGGCCTGGCACTGATGGTCAGTGGGCAGCGTCCTGCAGAGGGGCCTGGCACTGATGGTCAGCGGGAGCCCCGGGGTCACTGCGTCCTGAGCCTCCTTGCCCAGAGCCACACTGGACACAGACCACAGCATGATGGAACCACAGGCATGGGACTGGCTCATGTCACCATGTGAGTAAGGACACGCTGGGCACTCACGGTGGTGCCCTGCAGCAGTTAATCAGCCCAAAGCGTGGATGGCCACATGAGCCCCATGGTATTTGTCAGCCAGAGGAAGCAGGAGGTCTGAATGGCACACAGCTTTGCAGATGGCTTCTGATAATCATGGGTGAGGTAAAAACAAGTAACAAATAATTATCTCATATATATGCTGAAAATAACAAAGAATAAAATAAAAATGTAAAAGCTTCTGTTTTAATAGCTTGCCATCTATTTGTATGAAACACATTTCTGCTGGGGTAGGATAGTGTCACATTTGTCCTTCCTGATGACACTGGATGTTACTTCTGCCCTTTTAACGAGGATTGAACATGGCATGTCTGAAACTTGGACGCTCTCCCCTGCCTCTACGCTATCCAGTGGACACGAGCTACAGCCTCTGGACCCTGTGCTAGGACCAGGGGTGGGAGCACCTGTGCAGCTGAGGAAGATGAAACTTCCAGAAATGTGAACTAAATCAGCAGGATTTCTCCCCAATTGTAAAGCAAATTACGAATGAGAGGTCAAGCCTGAACCAAAAGTAATTTTTGTGGAAAATGACATCCAGTCAGCCCTCATGACTCACACACCACACACACACACTCTTATGTGTGCCACGCACATATTAAAGGGAAGCCCCATAACCATGTAAGACTTACGGCGGCCTCTTGGAAGGTCTTTATGAATCTAGCTCTGACAACTTCCAGTTTCAGCTCAGAGGGACTAACAGAGCCTAGACTTACTCTCCTACCTGAAACAATGAAAAAAAACAGACAAATCTAGGAAGCAACGGTTTTCAGACATTGGAAAACACGAGGCATAAGGAGTATTTCCTGAGATGAGACCCCCAAAGTGCCCAAGCTAGGGGTTGGGGAGTTCCTACTGTAGCACAGAGAAGGGAAGTCCAGGCAGAGCCTGCTGGTTTCCCAATTGAGGAAAAAAATTGGGTTTTCCTGCTGGCTCAGATGGTAAAGAATCTGCCTGCAATGCAAGAGACCCAGGTTCGACCCCTGGGTCAGGAAGATTCCCCTGGAGAAGGGAATGTCTACCCACTCCAATATCCTTGCATGGAGAATTCCATGGACAGAGGAGCATGGAAGGCTATGGGGTTGCAAGGTCCATGGGGTTGCAACGAGTCAGACATGACTGAGTGACTAGTACTTTCCCTTTCAAGAGGAAAATGTGGGTGGGAACCACAGGACAGTCTTACTTTGAAAAGAATTGCACAGAGGAAATTCCAGAAATCTGAAGAGGATCCTCATCCAGAAGTCAGGTGAACACAACCAGTTAATGTCTATGTGCGAGCAAAATGCCCAGGGCCAAGGAGAACCAGCAGTAGAGAAGAGGAGCTAGTCCTCAGAGCACATGGCACCAGGAATGGTGCCTGCTTCCTCCAGCCAGAGGGGGCACCTCTTAGTCCATGGGCACTGAGCAGAGTATTCAGACAGGTTTGCCTCAGTAGAGGAGAAAAATAGCCTGTAGGCTAAAGGTTGTTCTAATCTTCCCTTAAAAGTTGAAAGCAAGTCTTGAGAGAAAGGTGTTGTTTCCAAGTCACATAATTGCTTTTCAGAACAAGCTCAAGCATGCTAATAGGAACACAAAAATATCTCACACAGGGAAAACATGATGTCTGACATCCAATAGAAAATTATGGGATGGGCACAAAGGCAGGAAAATATGACTGAAAATGAGGATAAAAATCAGCCCATAGAAACTGATCCAGAAATGACAAAGAAAACAGATTTAGTAGACAAGGAGATTAAAACAATTGTTAAAACTATATTTTTATGTTCAAGAAGGTAGAAAAAAGAGTAGATGTGATAAAGACAGATACAGATATAAAAGATCCAAATCAAATTTCTAAAGATGAAAACTACAATGTTCAAGGTGAAAAATACACTGGTGGGGATTAGCAGTAGGTTAGACATCACAGAAGAAAAGATTAGTAAACTTGAAGATACAGTGCTAGAAACTGTATAAAATGAAACACAAAAACATATCCTAAAAAACAAATAGAAAGTGTGACAAGTTAAAGTCCTCTAGTATGTGTATTACCAACGTTCCCCAAGGTAGAGGGGCAAACATTTGAACAACATGGATGCGCAGATCCAAAAATCTCAATAAACCCCAAGCAAAAGAAATAATAAGGAAATAATACCAAGGCACAGCACGATCAAACTGTTCAAAACTAGTGACAAAGAGAAAAATCTTAAAGCCAGTCAGAAGGAGGAAAGACTCCTTCATATAGTGGAAAAAAGAAAAGAATAATAGCTATTATCATGGAAACACTGCAAATAAGAACACAATGGAGCAACGTCTTTAAAGTACTGAAAGATTCAAACTTAAACTAGAATTATACACCCAAAAAATTGTCTTTCAAAAATGGAAGTGAAATAAACATTTTCAGACATGGGAAGACTGAAAGTATTCACACCAGTGGATGTACATTACCAGAAATATTAAAGAAGGTCCTTTGAGAAGAAGGAAAATCTGAATCAGTACAAAGGAAAGAAAAGCATCAAAAGTGGAAAAATATGGGTAAATATAAAGATGTGTTTTAAAATCTCTAAAATATAACTGACTTCTTAAAGAAAAAATGGTATATTGTGGGTTTTGCCACAAACTTAGAAGTAAAATGAATGATAACAATTGCATAAAGGTTTGGAGGGAGAAACAGAAATCCACTCTTGTAATGTAAGATCCCCTGGAGGAAGGCACAGCAACCCACTCAGTATTTTTGCCTGGAAAATCCCACGGACAGAGGAGCCTGGAGGGCTACAGTCCATAGGGTGGCAAAGAGTCGGACACGACTGAAGCAGCTTAGCACAGCACACACAACATAATACTACTGTGCTAAGTTAAGGAGGTGTGTTATAAACCTAAAACCACAGATAAAAGAAAAAAGTAAGAATTATGGCTAATAAGCAAACATAAAAGATATATGGAATTAAAAACTCTATTAATCCCAAAGAAGGCAAAAAAATTACAGATGAGACAAATTTAGGATAAATAGTAAGATGATTTAAACTTAACCATATTAATAACCATATTGATATTCTAATGGTCAAAAGATTCCAGTTGGAACAGAAATTGTAAGACTTAATAAAAGAGCAAGACCAAATAATATACTACCAACAGGAAAAACACTTTAAATGTAAAGATACAAATAGGTTAAAAGTAAAAAGATGGGAAAATACATAATATAATGATACTACTTAACAGATAGTTGGAGTGAACCATAACATTGGACAAGTAGATATCAGGGCAAGAAACATTGTAAGAAATATGAAGGATTATTCTGTAATAAGAAAGGGATCAATTCATTATGAGGACTAACACCCTTAGCATTTATGTACCTAATAAAAAGCTTCAAAGCAGAGAAGCAAGAAGTGCTAGAACCAGAAGGAAAGAACAAATCAACAATTGTAGCTGGAGATTTCAACACCTTACCTCAATAATTAATAGAACAAATGGACAGAGAACTTAGTAAATGAATAAAAGACTTAAACGATACTATCAATCAAATTAATATTTGTAGAGTGTGTCACCCAACCACAGCAGAATGCAGAATCTTTTTGCTCCACATGGTTGATTTACAAAAATAGACCATATTCTGCCCCATAAAACTATTCTCAATAAATTTAAAGGATCCAGGTCATTCAAAGTATGTTCTCTGACCACAGTGAAAATCAATTAAGATTCAACAACAAAACTAGGTAGTCTCCAAATATTCAGAAACTAAAAACAGATATCTAAATGATGTACAAATTAGAAAAAAATTATAGGAAAACTTCAAAGTATTTTAATCAGGATGAAAATGAATACAGAACTTATCAAATTGTGAGATTTTCTTTTTCTACTTTTTCTGCTTTAATTAAACATCTCATATGATTCCATTTATCTCCTTTCTTAGCATATCGATTTTTCTGATTTAAAAAATATTTAAGTGCTGCTCCTAGTTTGCAGTGTACATTAAAATATGACCTAGTGAGGTTTATCTGAGGTTAATTTAAGCCCATTTTCAGTTTTAACTGCACTGCTTCATATAGAGTGGAGGTGCCTTTCAGTAGAGTGTTTGAAAATTTCACTCCATTTTTTATGCCACTGTTGTTGTTTGTTTTACTTAGTCACCCAAAACATTGCTATTATTACTACTTTAAACAGTTATG
>SRVM01034926.1:0-11706 GCA_007570785.1 Antilocapra americana
TTCTTCAGAGGCTCCTGCCAGCCACGCTGCCAGGAGCCCATGGTTGGTTTTCGCCACATGGAGAGTCCACTGTTATCGTGAGAAATCTCTCTGGTCATAATAGTCTCATGGCAAAGAGCATCATGAACACTTGGCTCCACGGCTGATTGGGATGTGCCTGGAGAGCCTGATGGTGAATATTTCCTCCGTCTTTTATTTCCTAACCCAAACCCTATTCCTGGTGATGGAGGGGTTTGGGTTAGGAGACACAGAAGATGGCTCTGCATATGCCATTTTTTCATATCTAATGATGGACTGTGCAACATCTCCTAGAGTGTGTATGGAAAGTTCCAATGTTTGCCTGGTTTTAGTTCTGAGTGTCATCAAAACTTGTAAGTGCTATGAGCTTCAGGTCACTAGGCTCCTGTGTAGTAAGAACATTTCTCAAATCATTTGAGGCAGTCACAATGTGAGAAAACACCTTTTACTGAAATATGGGTGTTATTTATTTAAAACAAACTTTTGTGGAGCAGATACTGTGATAGGGAATAATGTGATATCCCTGTATTTAGTTAAGAAACACATGTGAACAGTGGTTTTCTTTCTTTCTTTCTTTTTTTTTTTTTTTACAACTGTGCATGGACTTACATTCTTTTTTTAAAATTTTTATTTATTTATTTATTCTTTACATTATCGTGTTGGTTTTGCCATACATTGACATGAATCCGCCATAGGTATACATGTGTTCCCCTTCCAGAACCCCCCTCCCACCTCCCTCCCGATTCCATCTCTTTGAATCATCCCGGTGCACCAGCCCTGAGCACCCTATATCAAGCATCAAACCTGGGCTGGCGATTGATTTTGCATATGATAATTTACATGTTTCAATGCCGTTGGTTTTCTTTTTTAAAAGATCTGTTGCATTTCAGCTTTATTGTGTTTTAATTTACCTATATTTTTCTTTGGATAAAGAAGGAATAAATAAAGTGTTGAATTTATGTATTTTATAAGTATTAATTTAACCAAGTAGAAGTAACCATGTAATTATTTGTATCTCATAACATATGCTAGAGTATGATGTTGATAAACATAGGTTTATTAGTAAATTTAGAAGCAGTTATGCCACTTAAACTGAGTTACTCTTTCTGAAATGTGGATATGGAGTGATTTCAATGAGACCTCCCTCCATCTCTGCTAACAGGAACTGGGTATAAGGTTGTAGGAGGATTGTCGTAATTGATTCGTTGCCTATTTGTAGGATATTGTCTTAATATTGGTCTTATCTATTTTGAGTCCCTAAAAAAGTTACAATGTTTTTTAGTCCTGAAAGAAATCAAGTCACTGGTACCTAGAAGTAAGATGCTCAAGTGATCAAAGTATCCCATCTGGAGATTCCATCATGGTAGAAGTGGTAGAGTAGATGGTTAGTGTTTCCAATTTCTCCTTTCTTTGTAAATTTTACTTCTAATAAGTAGTTTTCTATTACAGAGCTGAGTATGAAGTCTTTAAATTGGTTGTCACACATGGGTGAGTAAAGGAGGATTTGTCGGAGTTCTTATTGCAGGAGGGATTACATGTTCTCATCACTCTGTTCTAGGTGTGGGATTTAAACTATGGTAAATTGTCCTGGGGAAGCCAGCCTATGCTACATCACACACACTGGAAAACAACTACTTTTACACTAGAGGTATTTAGTTTGAGTAGATTATAAAAGGAGTAATTTGCTTTGTCCTTCCATTTATACTACTTTCCAGTGCTTGGAATGTGGATGTGAAGCAGCTTCCTTGGATCAAAAGATGGAGATGTGTGTTGAAGATGGCAGGGCTACCTTATAGAAAAGTCTGTGTCCTGTTTCTTCCTGGGCCACCAAACCTGACTTAAACCTATGACAAAAATGAGCTTGAAGCTGGTTTAAGCCACTGTATTTTGAGGGGATCTTTGTTACAACAGACTAACCTATAGCTTAAGAAGTATATAGTTTTCATCTCAGATCTTTCTAGTAGTATACGTATTTCTCTACCTGAAGGATGTCTTTTAAAATTTCCTTTTGAAAAGATTTGTGCTTTTTGTCTAAAAATCTGTTTATTTTACTCACATCCAAATTTAGTATGAGAAAATTATTTAAATTATTTTATTATTTAATTTTCTACTGTGTCTGTGGTATATCCCCTATTTCACTCCTAGAAGTGTTTATTTGGGCTTTTTCTCTTTTCCTTGATTACCGATGATAAACATTTATCAATATTATGAAAGTATTTCACTGTGTAGTCATTCAGCTAAATGTTAGTACTGATGCTTTGGATTAACCTTCTTGTTTTTTCTGCTGGTTTACTGACACTAGCTCAGAATTAACTGATTGTCTCTGTCTGGCCCGACAGCAATGACAGGGCTTGGAGATTCAGCAACATTACCTTCGTTTATAGAGGGAGCTGGTTTCCTTGTCACTTTGTGTGCACAGAATCCTAAACCGACCCATCTCCTCTGACACTACAAGAATAATTTCTTCATCAATTCACTGAATAATTTTTCCTTTATGTTGTTATTTCTATTTATTCTAAGCTTGGAGTATTCCCTAGATCTCTTAATAAGAACATTTCCTATCTCTAAATGAAGCTTTAACTTCTCCAGTTACACTTCCCCTAACTCATAATTCTACTGTCCACATTTACATTGGTTGGCAGATTTTTTTCATTTTGTTTTTTTTCTATATTTCCAATCCAATTTGATTTATGGGTCCAGAAAATTCAGAAAATACTTGAACCAATCCTTTTACACTTCCCTGTATCCTAGAACTGTTATTGTTATTTTCATAATTCTTTGTCTATTAAATGAGACTTTTGGGAGAGAGAGAAAGTACATCATATTTTTAATCCAGCATCCTGAGTCAGAATTATTACATTTTAGATTTGATTTTGTGGTATTAGTAGTTTTGTATACAGCTTCCATTTTAAGCCATAAGCTTCTGCTAGATAGGAGTCTTTTGTGTTTCATTTATTTCTCAAAACTAAGTGTCTGACTTAATATCCAATGCAAGAAACATCTTCAGTAATTGTGATACAGGATGGATGCACAAACTTGGTACCTCTGCAGAGAGTGCTTCTTTTATTCTGTTAGTAATTTTTGGTGTGGTCTTTTTGTTTAGGATTAGGAATACAGATCTCTCATCCTAGAATTAGATGTTTCTCAACTTGGTAGAAACAGAGTGCCTCTTTGAGAAAAAAAAGCTCAGGAGTACTGCTCGAGATTAGAAGCACTGGTTTTCTACTCTTAATCCTCTTTGTATTCTTAGTAGTAGTGATCACTCACAAGGAATTAAAGAGGGGCCAAAGTAATATATGGATGTGAGTTGGTCTATAAAGAAAGCTGAGGGCCAAATAATTGATATTTTTGACCTGTGGTGTTGGAGAAAACTCTTGAGAGTCTCTTGAACAGCAAGGACATTAAACCAGCAAGATAATCAACCTGAATATACATTGGAAGGACTGATGCTAAAGCTGAAGCTCCAATACTCTGGCCACCTGATGCAAAGAACTGACTCATTGGAAAAGACCCTGATGCTAGGAAAGATTGAAGGTGGGAGGAGAAGGGGCCAGTAGAGGATGAGATGGTTGGATGGCATCACCAACTGAATGGACATGAGTTTGAGCAAGCTTCGGGAGTTGATGATGGACAGGGAAGCCTGGCGTGCTGCAGTCCATGGGCTTGCAAAGAGTCAGACATGATTGAATGACTGAACTGACTGAAAGTAATAATAGAACTTAATAACTTCCATATGCATAGCTCTCCACTAAGTCATGACTGATAAATTGGAATCAGAGAACACAGAGGGGGCCATTAATTTCATTCCCTTAATTCTAGATCTTAGGATCACTGCTTACTCCCTTCCCAAATCTGGGGGGATACTTGATGCGAAAATTTGGCTCCAAGTACAAATATTTTTGTTGTTCTTGCTTAGTTTCTGAGTCTTGTCTGACTCTTTTGTGACCCCATGGACTGTAGCCCTGCCAGGCTCCTCTGTTCAATGGGATTTTCCAGGCAAGGATACTGGAGTGGGTTGCCATATCCATCTCCACTGGATCTTCCCAACCCAGGGATCAAAACTGCATCTCCTGTATTAGCAGAATTCTTTACCACTGAGCCATCTGTAGGATCCCCATAAATGGATGAAGATCTAGAAAAATGTAAGCTACAAAAAGATAATGGCTGGCTCTCAAATTTTCTTTGGGAAGCAGATCATGGGTACTTATGCAAGTGAATTTATGAAATTTGAATATGAAGCAAAAGAGAATCCATTGCTGTCCTTATAGACCCACTAAGCAGTCAGTGAAATGGAAAGGTTGGAACATGCTACCTACTCTTAGACTCAACAACCCCACCCACTACTGCAACAGTTTCTGTCCAGTTAGTGACCTTTCTTTCCATATGGAAAAGCAAGCAAGAGAGAAAAGTGGAGGATAATGTTCTTTCTTAGCAGGCAGCAGAGGGCGCCTTTCGCTTCCTTTGGGTGAGGATGATAATGTTACAAGGGCTTCCCTTGTAGCTCATCTGGTAAAGAATCCTTCTGCAATGCAGGAAACCTCGATTCAATTCTTGGGTCAGGAGGATCCCCTGGAGAAGTGATAGGCTACCCACTCCAGTATTCTTGGGCTTCCCTGGTGTCTCAGATGGTAAAGAATCTGTCCGCGATGCAGGAAACCTGGGTTTGATCCCTGGGTTGGGAAGATCCCCTGGAGAAGGGAATGGCTACTCACTTCGGTATTCTTGCCAGAATTCCATGGACAGAGGAGCCTGACAGACTACAGTCCATGGGGTCACAAACAGTTGGACACAATTGAGTGACTTTCACTTGATATTGTTAAAGGAAGCTTGGAAAATGTCCGGGGAGCGGGGTACATTTTTGTGCTGGGTCATAAATTAAGTCTAAATAAGTTTCAAAGAAAAAACCCAACATATATTTAAACTGAAAACAATAACAATATATGTCATGATAAGGTCCAAACAACCAGAAATTAAGCTAAATACCTCTCAATAATCTGCTATTCAAATAAGAAATCATAGAGAATATTAGAAAATATTTCAAACTATAATGACAGATAGTAAAAGTTGTGGATTATAGCTAAAGTAGAGGGAAAATTACACTTTTTTTTTTTTTGGTTTATTTATTTATTTTTTTATATGATGAGGAAAATTACACTTTTAAATGTTTATATTAGGAAAGTATGAAGATTTAATATCAATTATCTAAGGTGAAAACTTAGGAAGTTAAAAAAAGAAGTGTAAATTTAGACAAGGTAAATAAGATTAAGGAATTACTAAAGATAATAGTAGAATGAATAAAACTGGAAGCAGAAACAATAGAGAAAATTTAACAATTCAACAAAAGAGCAAAATTGGTACTTTGGAAATATTAATAATATTGATAAAATCCTGGGAAGATCATCAAAGAAAAAGAGAGAAACACAAAGGACCAATATGATGATTGAAGAAGTTCTTGTGTAGACTACAAATCTTGACTTGGGCATACACTTCCTGTTTCTAAGCATCTACCCCCAGCCCTAGGTTAACTATAACATCGTCCCAGTGAACCCTGGACTGTCATTTTAAGCTATAAATGCTTCTGGATTGTCATCTGCCCAAACCCACCATGTAAGCTACCGTATAATAAACTCATCCTTTGGGTATGCAGCTGCCTGCCTTGGTTTTTGGTTTCAAGATACCATCTTAGTTCAGTGGGCACTTTTTGTTCCCTTCATCCTCCAATACTCGGTCACTCCCAGAACAGTCCTATCCAAGCCTAGCTCCAGGGACAGCTGTCCCAGATGGACGGTTGAACTGCTGTGTTCTCCATTCTCTCAGGCTTGGTTTCCTCCCCACTCATTCCATCAGGTATAGTTGGTTCTCTTATCACATAACACACGGATTCTTAAAATTCACTATGCTATGCAAAATCCCATGTGAAAAACCATAGGGTGTATGGAAAAATGAGTGAGTAGGATAAAAGAGATATAAAGCAATATGCAGTAGCAGAGTTTTGCATTTTAAATGGTTAAAAAATACTGCATTGAATACAATGCTTTACTTTGAAAAATGCAGGAAGCATGCTTGTGGAAATGGACAGAAGAGTTGAAGTTTGTGAATTATTTTGAAGTGGTAAAAAAACTTTATTTGAAATTAGATGGAAATTTGTGAAGTGAATTAAGTAAGGTAACTTGTAGCTGTTAGGGATGTGTGAGTTTGTGTGTTTTATATATTCTTATGACGGTCATTTTCAGCTTGATGCAGTTTTCTGTATTCAAATTACACAAAGGCAAGTATGAAATTCAAATATCCTCAAAAAGTTTTCTAATATATCACTGGTGTTGGAACACCTTGTGCTCTAACCAAGTGATACAGCAAAACTGACTGTATCCTTTTTTCCACTGTCAACAGTTTTCCATAATTCCAACAGCTGCCAAAAAATATCTATTCCATAAAGTTTCATCTTGGTCTTTCCAAATACTTCCCGGTCTCACCCTGGTATCCCCAGATCTGCCTTTCACTGACCTATTATCTTGAAAGAGGTATCTTGTATATTGCCTTTACTTATTCATTTTTTAAAGCTATGATCATTTAAAATCTGTCATATCACTACCTTGAAACTGCTTGCTAATGAATGTGCATCAAATTAGGTAGAGTCCCACTAGAGAGCAAAGCATGTACTCATATTAGAGTAAGAATGGCTTACTTCTGAAGGGACTATTTATAAGTCTCTTCATAAATAATCAATTTATAAGTCCCTAAATAAATAAGGGACGATTTATTCCTACAGCACAGATGTGTCTAGACATCACAGACCATGCCTTTGTACCTAATTTCACAAAAACAAAAGGTGGAGTTGGACTGGGGTAAAGTGTCAGGAGGAATGGGTTTCAGTCATGTGCTAAGCTAGTGGAAAAGTACTGGAAGGCTTTAGGGGGAGGTTGATCAATATGGTGTGTCAAACATATTGAGTCATTCTTGAGATTGCAAACGCTTTAGTCTGTGATCAGGCCGTCTGTGCTTGCCAACTGCTGCTCTTGGAAATTAGGCTCCTCCTCTCCATAGAGACTGAGAGATGGAGTGCTATCTCCTCTGATGCGTATATATATTAAACATATTTATTTATTTATTGGCTGCTCTGGGTCTTCGTTGCCGCATGTGCTTTTCTCTAGTTACAGTGAGTGGGGGCCGTGCTCTAGTCGTGGCGTGCAGGCTTCTCATTGCAGCGCCTTCTCTTGTTGCAGAACACAGGCCCTAGGGCACCTGGGCTTCAGATGTTGTGGCATACGGGCTCAGTAGTTGTGGCTCCCAGACTTAGTTGCTCTGTACCATGTGGGAGCTTCCTGGATCAGGGATCGAACTCATACCTCCTGCATTGGCAGATGAATTCTTTACCACTGAACCACCAGGGAAGACTCAATGTTTATATTTTAAGAGAAAGTTTCCATGTCTTGAGAAAGATATTTCTAGGTTGTAAAATTGGGAAGAGGTTGGGAGAAGATTTATGTACCTGGCAAAAGGGCAGAGAAAGAATTTACAATTTCTCAAAGTAACGTTTCTCAAGCAAATGTTCTAAGGAAACTAAGGCTAGGGGTCTGTAGTCTTAAAGAAAACTGCCCAAAGTTTAGATCAAGCCATCTTGGTCATTGGGTGATTATTATTATTATTTTTTTCTAGTTGGCAATCTCAGAATGCTGTTGTATTTGTTTGATGAAAACTGTCGGGGAGTTGCAGGGTGTGCTAGGGCTTGATGTATGGTTGAGCTTCTTTCCCATGTCTCATGGGGCATGGCTATTTACAGCCATGTGGATCACTCTCCTATTTTCTGACCCAGTCACCACTATTCTGGAGCACTCACCCCTCTTGTTTGACTTTTCACTCACTTATTGGTCTAATAGTCCATGTGCAAAAGGCTAGTCCTGCCTGTCTAGTATCAGACATTTCTGAATAAATATTACTTTTGTAGCAGTCCTTTCCTGTGCATATTTTGGGCTTCAATTCTTTCCCAGAATTTCATTACAGCTGTCTTTTGTCTTTTGAAGTGTGTCCATATTATCTGCTTCATAAACACCTCTCCATTTGTTTTGTATCATATTATAGATTGATTTACTATTGAACATTGTGTTAGTATGGCTAGTTTTTAGAGTGGAAAGAGGTACAGTGATTTCTGAATTTGTCATGTGGATTGAGAGATCTTTGGAACTTATTTACTATTTGGAGTTTTTGAGACTTTCTTCATGATCCAATGTCTTATCAATTTTGAAGCCATTGCATGAAAAGTACATGATGTGTATTATCTGTTTTTACTAACAGTAAGCTATTTAACTCAGAGACATTACTTTGCCAACAGAGGTCCATCTAGTCAAGGCTATGGTTTTTCCAGTAGTCATGTATGGATGTGAGAGATGGACTATAAAGAAACCTGAGCATCAAAGAATTGATGTCTTTGAACTGCGGTATTGGAGAAGACTCTTGAGAGTCCCTTGGACTGCAAGGAGATCCAACCAGTCCATCCTAGAGGAGATCAGTCCCAAGTGTTCATTGGAAGGACTGATGTTGAAGCTGAAACTCCAATACTTTGGCCACCTGATGCGAAGAGCTGACTCATTGGAAAATAACCTGATGCTGGGAAAGATTGAGGGCAGAAGTAAAAGGGGACGACAGAGGATGAGATGGTTGGATGGCATCACTCACTCAATGGACATGAGTTTGGGTAAACTCTGGGAGTTGGTGATGGACAGGGAGGCCTGGAGTGCTGAAGTCCATGGGGTTGAAAAGAGTAGGACACAACTGAGTGACTGAACTGAACTGAAGCTGTTCAACATCCATTCAAGCCCACTTTTCCATAACTCTCTTCTGTCATGGAGACTGTGAAGCTGAAATACTTAACCTTTGAATATTGGACCTAAAGATGGACATCAGACTCATTTCAATCAATCAAACACAAAATTCTGTTGAGGCTTTTCTTCCTTATTGTCTGGAACATGGAATTGAAAGCAAATGATTGTAATCATAACTGGATTTGTTGCTGTTGTGCAGTGGCTAAATGTTGTCTAATTCTTCGTGACCTTTCTTTCAGCCTTCTTCTAGATGTTTCAGGCATACAGTGAAGCTGTTAACCAGGAATTTATGAATGGTCTCTATGGTAGTCTGTGAACTTTGGAAACAAATCTCATCATTGTTATTACTCTTATCATCATTATTATTTATTACCATTAGAGGAGAGTTTGCTTAGCTTTCATGAGGTTTTTAGAACATTTCACTCCTCAAGTGAAAAATGAGAAAGCTATTCTTTTCTCAAAATTTTGAGCAATATTCACTTCTTAGCCTTTAAATTTTAAATAGCTGAGCTTTTGGTTTTGTAACATTTATATGAAATTAATTTTGATGTTAATGAGAAGTATGTAAAGAAATTGATTTTGAATTTATTAAAAAATAGCATCTACATTTCCCCCAACTGATTATTATGCCTTCTTTGTCATATACATAATTTTTATATGTATTAATTCTATGCCTAGAGAATCCCATGGACAGAGGAGCCTGGTGGGCTACAGTCCATAGGGTTACAAAGAGTTGGACATGACTGAGGTGACTAAGCACACACACGTGCATGCATTAATTCTATATCTGGGTAATCTGTTGTTTCATATGTCTTCCTGGTAGTTTTTGTGTCAGTATCAAACTGAGTTAAATAGTCTATTTTTATAAAAATTTAATGCACAACAGGACCAAATAACTTAAAACTATGATTTTAAAGCTCTTTTTATGTGTTTATTCTTTCAGATTAACCTTAGCATTCATGCATTGGGTTCTAAAATACCACAGTTTTGGTTGGGATTTTGTTAGGTATGATGGCAAAGGTCTTAGTCCGCCTCTTTGGGAATTTGCTGGGAGGAGCTGTTTCAGGATCAATGTTTATCTCATACTTGCTGTACGAACGGAGTTGATGCCTGTGGACCTGTCACAACCCCCTAGGAGAGAAGTACTCAATTCATCAAAAACAAGTGGCATTTGTCATAGGTTGGATTTTCCAGAGTAAGACTTGGAGGTTTGTATGCAAGAAGTTTATTGTGAAGCATACTTGAATATTATACCTGGTTATATCTGTCAGGATGTCGGGGAAATATGGAGAAGAGAAAAAGGGTTAAACTATGATCCAGTTACCCTAGATACCTAAGCTAATTCCATGCGATGCTCTTGAGGGGGATGGTCCTTCAATGTTGTTTCAAAGCGAACAAAGAGGGTCAAGTCTATGTGTTTGTAGATAAACCAGACACTGGCTGAGACCTGCACTCAGGAAGGAAAATTGTCTTGGATGAATCAGCAAGGGAGAGTGACTTAATTATGGGCTGTGAGCACCTGACACTTTCAACAGATGGAGGAATGAACACATTTAACCATGGAGTCCACTAAAGAATTTATTGGGGCTGAATTTGACCTGTGAATATGAGAGTCTGAGCTGGCAGAGCAATGTGGGGTTTCCTAGCTCACTAAGCATAAGCCATCCTCACAGGCATCAGGATGTACAGGCTTGGGGTGATGATCAACACTGGACAAATGGGACCTCGGATCAGGTGAAGTTGCCACTCCCTGCTCTGTCTCTCTGTCCAAACAGCTACCCCCGGGGTATAAGATGGCTCTGTGTGCCTCGAGTCATTCTTGAGACTAACTCTGGCTCTGTCCAGGCATGTTTTTAATGTCCTCTGGGACCTGCCAATTGGTAATGACACTTTCCCTGCTCAGCCCTTTTCTTGCAGTCACCAACTCTACCTTGGGACAGAACAGGAATGGACTTGCTTTTCAGAGTGAGGATGACAGAACCAGCTAAAAGGTTTTGCATTGGATTTCAGCTGTGAAAAATGAGGTCAGGTTTGGGGCTTAAGGTTCTGGGGAAGGCTCTTGACAGATGGCTTCCACCTTTCCCATAATCCTTGAAATAGGAGTTGTTTCTTGGTTGATTACTATGGCTCTGAGTCTTCTATCTTTGACACCTGTTAGTAGTTCTAAGTTTATTTCCCATTGTCTCAGAGATGTTATCCTCCAAACTAACTGATTCCTCAAAACTAACCCACGCTGTTTCAATCCCCTTAGCTTCTGCCCTTCAAATCACACATGCTGCAAGCTCACCTGGGAGCTTGCATATACTTTCCAATGCCAGTAAATCTCCATGGTCAGCTGACCTGTTCCTAGGGGCCTTTAGCATTCTCCTAGGTTGACATCCTCATCACATGTGGTGCATGTAGGTATGTCTTATTTACCCAATTTACCCAAGTCTTGCCAGAGCCAGACTTGCTTCATATCCTTGGAAAACTTCAGCTGCCCAGACCTATGTGATGTGTTTTGTTTCCTCTTTGGGATTCAGAGATATCTGTGTGGGCCTTCTAGATGTAAAATCTTCTTTATCACTGATACTTCCAAGGTAGGCAGAAGATCATGGAGACAGAACCGGAACTGTTTCTTCAGCTGAGCAGAGAGGGTCATAGTGAAACCTTCTTGAGTTTGGGAATTTTCTCCTCTTTCTAAGTTCTCTTCATGTTGCTAAGTCTTGCTCAATCCCATGTTGGGACTGACAATATTCTTGCCTGGAGAATCTCGTGGATGGAGAAGCCTGGAGGGCTACAGTCCATGGGGTCGCAAAGAGTCAGACACGACTGAATGACTAACACACACACACACACACACACACACACACACACACACACACACACA
>ML663540.1:372-21900 GCA_007570785.1 Antilocapra americana
CTTTTCTTTTTTTTTTTTTTCAGAATTTTTAAGTCCCCTATGACCTTACTATTTTTTTTCTTTTTTCTTTCTTTTCCTTTATTTTTATTTTCCGTTTTTTGTTTTTTGTTTTTTTTTGAGAATCCAGTTTTTACTCTAGATTTTTAAGTTTTGCTCATTAGTACTTGGTATCAACTTTGTACCTTTCAAGATCCAAGCTCCAGTACCCACTGCTACCTGGGAGTGAGATCATTGGCTTGACTGCTTTCTCCCCATTCTTATCTCTTGCTAGTAACAGTGAGGAAACCTAGACCCACCCACCAGAAAACCACACAAGCCTTCCCATCCAGGAAACTTCGACAAACCACACATCCAACCCATCCCACAGAGAGGAATCCCCACAATAAAGGGACAACACAGCAAGATAAACAAGATGAAAAGGCAGAGAAATACCCAGCAAGTAAAGGAACAGGATAAATACCCCCTAGACCAAACAAAAGACGAAGAGATAGGAAGTCTACCTGACAAAGAATTCCAAATAATGATAGTGAAAATGATCCAAAACCTGGAAAATAAGTTGGAGTCGCAGCTCAATAACCTGCAGGCAAGGATTGAGAAGATGCAGGTAAGCTTTAACAAGGACTTAGAAGAAATGAAAAAGAGTCAAAATACAATAAATAATGCAATAAATGAGATCAAAAACACCCTGGAGGGAACCAACAGTAGAATAACAGAGATAGAAGACAGAATAAGTGAGGTAGAAGACAGAATGACAGAAATAAATGAAACAGAAAGGAAAAATGAAAAAAGAATTAAAAGAAATGAAGACAACCTTAGAGACCTCTGGGACAATATTAAACGCACCAATATTCGAATCATAGGAGTCCCAGAAGAAGAAGACAAAAAGAAAGACCATCAGAAAATTCTTGAAGAGATAATTGTAGAAAACTTCCCTAAATTGGGGAAGCAAATAGCCACTCAGGTCCAAGAAACACAGAGAATCCCAAATAGAATGAACCCCAAGCGGGACACCCCAAGACACATATTAATCAAATTGGCAAATATCAAATACAAAGACCAAATATTAAAAGCAGCAAGGGAGAAGCAAAAGATAACTCACAAGGGGAATCCCATAAGGATAACAGCTGATCTCTCAACAGAAACGCTTCAGGCCAGAAGGGAATGGCAAAACATACTTAAAGTCATGGAAGAAAACAATCTACAACCCCGACTACTGTACCCAGCAAGGATCTCATTCAAATTTGAAGGAGAATTCAAAATTTTCTCAGACAAGCAGAAACTGAGAGAATTCAGCAACACCAAACCAGCCCTCCAACGAATGCTAAAGGAACTTGCCTAGATAGGAAACACGGATGGGATAGATAATCTGGAACCCAAAACAATAAAATAAATGGCAGTGGGATCATACTTATCAATAATTACCTTAAATGTAAACGGGCTGAATGCCCCAACCAAAAGACAAAGATTGGCAGATTGGATACAGAAATAAGACCCCTATATATGTTGTCTACAAGAGACCCACCTCAAACCTAGGGACACATATAGACTGAAAGTTAAAGGCTGGAAAAAGATATTCCATGCAAATAAAGACCAAAAGAAAGCAGGAGTGGCAATACTCATATCAGATAAAGTAGACTTTAAAATAAAGGCAGTGAAAAGAGATAAAGTTGGACATTACATAATGATCAAAGGATCAATCGAGGAAGAAGAAATAACAATTATAAATATTTATGCACCTAACATAGGAGCTCCACAATATGTAAGGCAAATGCCAACTAGTATGAAAGGGGAAATCAACAACAACACAATAATAGTGGGAGACTTTAATACACCACTCACACCAATGGACAGATCAACTAGACAGAAAAGTAACAAGGAAATTCAAACTTTAAATGATACAATAGACCAACTAGACCTAATTGATATCTATAGGTCATTCCACCCCAAAACAAGGAATTTCACCTTTTTCTCAAGTGCACACGGGACCTTCTCCAGGATAGATCACATCCTGGGCCATAAATCTAACCTTGATAAATTCAAAAATATTGAAATCATCCCAAGCATCTTTTCTGACCACAATGCAGTGAGATTAGATATCAACTACAGGAGAAAACTTTTCAAAACTTCCAACATATGGAGGCTCAACAACACACTGCTGAATAACCAACAAATCACAGAAGAAATCAAAACTGAAATTCAGTTATGCATGGAAACGAATGAAAATGAAAACACAACAGCCCAAAACCTATGGGACACTGTGAAAGCAATGCTAAGGGGAAAGTTCATAGCAATACAAGCTCACCTCAGGAAACAAGAAAAAAATCAAATAAATCACCTTACTTTACACCTAAAGCAACTAGAAAGGGAAGAGATGCAGAAGCCCAGGTCTAGTAGAAGGAAAGAAATCTTAAAGATCAGGGCAGAAATAAATGCAAAGGAAACAAAAGTGACCATAGCAAAAATCAACCAAGCTAAAAGCTGGTTCTTTGAGAAGATAAATAAAATTGACAAACCATTAGCCAGACTCATCAAGAAACAAAGGGAGAAGAACCAAATCAACAGAATTAGAAATGAAAACGGAGAGATCACAACAGAAAACACAGAAATACAAAGGATCATAAGAGACTATTATCAGCAACTATATGCAAATAAACTGGACAATTTGGATGAAATGGACAAATTCCTAGAAAAGTACAACTTTCCAAGACTAAACCAGGAAGAGATAGATAATATTAATAGACCCATCACAAGCACGGAAATTGAAACCGTAATCAGAAATCTTCCAAAAAACAAAAGCCCAGGACCAGATGGCTTCACAGCCGAATTCTACCAAAAATTTAGAGAAGAGCTAACACCTATTCTACTCAAACTCTTCCAGAAAATTGCAGAGGAAGGTAAACTTCCAAACTCATTCTATGAGGCTACCATCACCCTAATTCCAAAACCCGGCAAAGATGCCACAAAAAAAAGAAAACTACAGGCCAATATCACTGATGAACTTAGATGCAAAAATCCTCAACAAAATTCTAGCAAATAGAATCCAACAACACATCAAAAAGATCATACATCATGATCAAGTAGGCTTTATCCCAGGGATGCAAGGATTCTTCAATATTCGTAAATCGATCAATGTAATACACCACATTAACAAATTGAAGAATAAAAATCACATGATTATCTCAATAGATGCAGAGAAAGCCTTTGACAAAATTCAACATCCATTTATGATAAAAACCCTCCAAAAAGTAGGAATAGAAGGAACATACCTCAACATAATAAAAGCTATATATGACAAACCCACAGCAAACATTATCCTCAATGGTGAAAAGCTGGAAGCATTCCCCCTGAAATCAGGAACAAGACAAGGGTGCCCACTCTCACCACTACTATTCAACATAGTTTTGGAAGTCTTGGCCACAGCAATCAGAGCAGATAAAGAAATCAAAGGAATCCAGATTGGAAAAGAAGAAGTAAAACTCTCTCTGTTTGCAGATGACATGATCCTCTATATTGAAAACCCTAAAGACTCTACGAGAAAATTACTAGAGCTAATCAGTGAATATAGCAAAGTTTCAGGATATAAAATCAACACACAGAAATCCCTGGCATTCCTATACACTAACAGTGAGAAATCAGAAAGAGAAATTAAGGAAATAATTCCATTCACCATCGAAACAAAAAAGATAAAATACTTAGGAGTATTTCTACCTAAAGAATCAAAAGACTTATATATAGAAAACTATAAAACACTGATGAAAGAAATCAAGGAGGACACAAACAGATGGAGAAATATACCGTGTCCTTGGATTGGAAGAATCAGTATAGTGAAAATGAGTATACTACCAAGAGCAATCTATAGATTCAATGCAATTCCTATCAAGCTACCAGAGGTCTTTTTCAAAGAATTAGAACAAACAATTTCTCAATTTGTATGGAAATACAAAAAACCTCGTATAGCCAAAGCAATCTTGAGAAAGAAGAATGGAACTGGAGGAATCAACCTACCTGACTTTAGGCTGTATTACAAAGCCACAGTCATCAAGACAGTATGGTATTGGCACAAAGACAGAAATATAGATCAATGGAACAGAATAGATAGCCCAGAGATAAATCCACGCATCTATGGACACCTTATCTTCGACAAAGGAGGCAAGAATATACAATGGAGAAAAGACAACCTCTTTAACAAGTAGTGCTGGGAAAACTGGACAGCCACTTGTAAAAGAATGAAACTAGATCACTTTCTAACACCATACACAAAGATAAACTCAAAATGGATCAAAGATCTAAGCATAAGACCAGAAACTATAAAACTCCTAGAGGATAACATAGGCAAAACACTCTCTGCCATAACCCAAAGCGGGATACTCCATGACCCACCTCCCAGAATATTGGAAATAAAAACATGAATAAACAAATGGGACATAATTAAAATTAAAAGCTTTTGCACAACAAAGGAAACTATAAGCAAGGTGAAAAGACAGTCTTCAGAATGGGAGAAAATAATAGCCAATGAAGCAACAGACAAACAATTAATCTCAAAAATATACAAACAACTCCTGCAGCTCCATTCTAGAAAAATAAACAACCCAATTAAAAAGTGGGCCAAAGAACTTAACAGACATTTCTCCAGAGAAGATATAAAAATGGGTAACAAACACATGAAAAGATGCTCAACATCACTCATTATCAGAGAAATGCAAATCAAAACCACAATGAGGTACCACTTTACACCAGTCAGAATGGCTGCCATCCAAAAGTCTACAAGCAATAAATGCTGGAGAGGATGTGGAGAAAAGGGAACCCTCTTACACTGTTGGTGGGATTGCAAACTAGTACAGCCACTATGGAAAACAGTGTGGAGGTTCCTTAAAAAGCTGCAAATAGACCTGCCATATGACCCAGCAATCCCACTGCTGGGCATATACACCGAGGAAGCCAGAACTGAAAGAGCCACGTGTACCCCAATGTTCATCGCTGCATTGTTTACAATAGCCAGGACATGGAAGCAACCTAGATGCCCATCAACTGATGAATGGATAAGAAAGCTGTGGTACATATACACAATGGAATATTACTCAGCATTAAAAAAAATTCATTTGAAGCAACTCTACTCAGATGGACGAAGCTGGAGCCCATTATCCAGAGTGAAGTAAGCCAGAAGCAAAAACAACAATACAGTATATTAACGCATATATATGGAATTTAGAAAGACGGTAACGAGAACTCAACATGCGAGACAGTAAAAGGAACGCAGATGTATAGAATAGACTCGTGGACTTTGGGGATGAGGGTAAGGGTGGGATGATATGGGAGAAGGGCATTGAAGCATGTTAATTGTTATGTGTCTAATCAATCGCCAGCCCAGGATTGATGCTCGGGGCTGGTACAGCGAGATTTCCTGGCGGGGAGGGAGGAGGGAGGGGGGTTCTGGAGGGGAAGCATATGTAAACCCATGGTGATATCATGACAATGTATGGCAAAAACAATAAAAAAAAATAAAATAAAAGATGAATCACTAACAAACTATGGTATGTCCATACAATTGGATTTTACTCAGCAACAAAAAAAGAACTGAATCTACTGATACATGTAACAACCTGCATATTCTTCAAGGCATCATGTTAAATCATAGAAGCCAGTATGAAAGATTATCCACTGTATTATTCCATTATATGATATTCTTGAAAGGACTAAACCATAGTGACAAAACAGATTACAGGTGGTGTCAAGGTATGATTACAAATATAACAGAAGCCACTGTTTTGAGGGTGACAGACTATTCTGTATCTAGACTGTGGTAGCAGTTACTGAAATCAATATATATGTTAAAATCCATAAAACTGTACATACCTCATGTTAACTTAAAAAAATAAACATTTGAAACTTTAATAATAATAGACATTATTTAATTGCTTCCAATATATAAACCTGGGTAAAACTCAATCTCTGATGCTGAAAAGATCATGGGATTATTAGAGAGGAAAGTGAAGATTATTATATTATTATTATTATAGGATTATTAGAGAGGATCATGGCATCCATTCCCATCACTTCATGGCATTTAGATGGGGAAACAATGGAAACAATGACAGACTTTATTTTTTGGGCTCCAAAATCACTGCAGATGGTGACTGCGGCCATGAAATTAAAAGACACTTGCTCCTTGGAAGAAAAGCTATGATCAACCTAGACAGCGTATTAAAAAGCAGAGACATTACTTTGCCAACAAAGGTCCATCTAATCAAGGCTACGGTTTTTCCAGTAGTCATGTATGGATGTGAGAGTTGGACTATAAAGAAAGCTGAGCACTGAAGAAATGATGCTTTTGAACTGTGTGGTGTTGGAGAAGATTCTTGAGAGTCCCTTGGACTACAAGGACATCAAACCAGTCAATCCTAAAGGAAATCAACCCTGAATATTCATGGGAAGGACTGATGCTCAGGTCCTTACTTTGGACTCCAATACTTTGCCCACCTGATGCGAAGAACTGACTCCTTTGAAAAGACCCTGATGCTGGGAAAGACTGAAGGCTGGAGGAGAAGGGGCGACAGAGGATGAGATGGTTGGATGGCATCACCAACTCCACGGACCGAAGTTTGAGCAAGGTCTGGGAGTTGGTGATGGACAGGGAGGCCTGGCGTGCCACAGTCCATGGGATCGCAAAGAGTCGGACACGACTGAGTGACTGAACTGAGTGAGGAAAGCAGGTGTTAATCACTGAAACAGCCATTTTCTTTAACACAGGACACAGGAAAAAGGTGGAAAAAGAGTAAAGCATCATTCTAACCTTATTAGAACTCATTTGTATTTCAGTCAGGAGCTATTTTGACCACAACCATTTAAACACAATAGGGACCTCAACCTTCTGTTTTTCTACTTTTTCATCCTTAGCAATGCAGTCTACATCCTCAGGGTCACCTCCAGGGTCCAGCCAGTCTGTTTACCTTCTGATGGAACAGGAAGGATGAAGAGGAGGATTTGCAAAAACCTTTCAACTGAGTCAAGTCCTTTTAAGGAGCTTTCTTTGGGTGTGGGGGTGTGGGGGGGTGCATATATGAGTCTTCTCATCGGCCAGAACTTAGTCGCATGGGGAGCCCAATCTGCAAGGAAAGTTGGGAAATGTAGCTTTTTCCTTTGAGCCCAATGCAGCCCAGGATAAGATCAGAGTTGTCACTAGTGAAGGAGGGGAATGGATGTTGGGTGTTCAGCTAGTAGTCTTTGCCCTGGTGTAGCAGTAGGTTCTCTCCATGGGAGTGAGGGTTAATTTGATCATGAGGAACGGCAGGCAGAAAGGCTGTTTGCGATAGCCCAGAGAAGAATTTGTCTTTCAGGGGGATTATCTGTTTGAACATGCTGCAGAGAACAATGGTACCTCAGTAAAAATCCCTTTACTGGAGACCTATCAATATGACCAAGAGATCCTCTCCAATCTGTCAGGATCTTAGACTAAGAGCAGTCTTCTGTTTCTGGAAGCTTCCAAGAAGAAGTACGAGTTGTAGCCCCACATGACTAGGTCCTGCTTGAGTCGAGGACACATATAGTCACCTCCTGCCTCGCAAATGAGGTGGGACAACCTAGCAGTCAGGACGAAAGGCTAGGTGGTCACTCAGGATTTGCACAGACCGGGGCAAGCTTGGGCTTCCCGTAGCTCTTCACTGACCCACTCTGTGGAATTTGGAACGTCTCTATCATTTCTTTTCTGTGGCGACGTTGCTGGTCTTAGGGAGGGACACAGGCATTTACAGTACTGAACTTTGTTGCTACCTTTCAGAACTCCATTCTTGGGAGTCTGTTAATGCTGTTGCCTAGAAAAACTGTCTCTCCTGTTTGTGCTCTCTTCTCTTCCCCAACTCAGCCTCTCCTTTTCAGTTGTGTCATTTTCCCTCCTGCTATGTTGTTGTGATGGCAAGTAAAATATGGAAAAATACATGTGTAGTAGGCAGGGTTCTCCAGAGAAACAGAACCAGTAGGATATTTATAAATAAATACAATAAATACATATAAATAAATAAGTCTATTTAAATGTATATAAAATTGGACATCCCTGGTGGTCAGTGGTTAAAAATCCACCTACCAAGGCAGGGGACATGGGTTCAAGCCCTGGTCTGGAAGATCCCACATACTTTAAGGCACTAAGCCATGTGCTACAACTGCTCCACAAGAGAAGTTACCACAATGAGAAGCCCGCACGCCGCAACTAGACAGTAGCCTCTGCTTGCCACAACTAGAGAAAGCCTGTGCACAGCAACAAAGATCCACTGCAGCCAAAATAAATAAATATTTTTACAACACATATATATAACAGAAATTGACTCACGTGATTATGGAGGCAAGGAATTCCATGGCTTGCCATCTGGAAGCTGGGGGACAAGGGAAGCCAGTGGTGGAGGTCAATCCAAGTCTGAAGGCCTGAGAACCAGGAGCACTGACCTCCAAAAGCAGGAAGAGAGAAATATCTGGGCTCAGGCAGAGAGCGAACTCACCTCTCCTCCGCTTTTTGGTAGTTTTCAGGTCCTTAAGAGAATTAATGATGCCCAGCTGCACTGATGAGGCTACCAGTCTATCAGATACTAATCTCTGTTAGAAACATCCTCAAGGATGCACCTAGAAACAATGTTTTCCCAGCACTCATGGTTTCTGCTATCCACAGAAGATGGGCCATTAGTTTAGGACAGACAGCACTACACACTTCAGGTGGCCCCAGTGCATCAGTGTTTATAAAATTGTACATGAACTGTTCTAACTTCTAGATCTTTCTTCTTGATCTGATCTGCTAATCCACTGCCCACTGCTGTTGCCCAGGTGAAAACCCTTACTTCTTGCTTGGATCATCAGAAACCACTTATCAGGCCTCTTTACCTCTCCTTAATTTGTTCCCACTGCTGTTGCCAGAGAGAGTAACATGTGGCCAAATTATGCTTAAAATCGTTCAGTAGCAGTATTTCCCAACAAAGGAATGTTGCAAATGTCCTAGGCGGGTTATGCCCTTAAAGATTTTTTATTTCCTGTTTCAGATTCTGTTTTTCCTGAACTTGAAATATGAATGTTAGAATTACTTAATTATTCCCACCTGTGAAAGTAGAAGCATTTGCTCCCCTCTGAGTGGACGTGCACTGTGGTTAGTGAGATGGGAAGAAGGAAAACTCTCTTGAAGCAGTTATTTTCTGGGATATCAGAGGACTACTGATAGCCACAGTGGGAGTTTTAGCTGGTACACTATTTTAAGTTGTTTGCATTTTTGGTTAAATATTTTAAAATTTATACCCTTTATGGATTAATGGCTAAAGATGGTTCTCATGTCAAAATGCAGCAAATGAATGAAAAGAAAAAAACATAAAAAGAGCATTCTCTAAATTTCTTCAAGATGATTTCATCAGATCTAGAAGTTCCAGTAATATAACAACACTTGTTATGTAGCATATCAAGGGATTTCTGATACTTGTGACTGTTAATCTCATGTCTAGTTTACTTGATATAAAGATCATTAATACCTAAAATGTGTTCTTGGTTAGAAGACCTGGGAAAGGGCAGCCTGAAGCCCTTTTCTAATTTCAAACATGAACATTTCAAAAATAAACCAGTTGATATTTTTTTTTCATAGCAAAGGCAAGCATTCCAACATTAGGTCATGAAAGCAGTTTTAATCTATTTTTGCTACTGTACAATGTAGTCAAAATCATTCTATATTAGGTGTGCTCAATCTCAAAATACACCCACAATACAAGATGTTAATTATAAATGTATTGGTCAAGAAATTGTACTTTTGCTTATATAATTAAAAGGTAAATTAAGCATGTGTTGCCTATTAGTGGAACAAAGAAGAAATTTGTCTTTGTAAATATTATTAGACAGTTATTAAAAGTGAATCTTTTAATATAGTCTGTAATCTACTGACCTAAAACTATTTAACTCAAAAATATGTATTTATCTTATGCCACATGTAAAGGACATTAGATTTTTAAAATCCTCCAAGAGATACAAACTTATCTATTTTATCTCTTTGAGAAGCATTCAAGGGTCATAACTACGACACGCTAACCTTCTGAGACTTGGTCAACAACATTCCTGCCACTCACCAATGCATACTACCTCTTGGCTATCTCAAACCATTGAAAGTTCCCCCAAACATGTCCTCAAATTCTGGGTTTTTGCATGTGCTTCTTTCTGCCTGAAATGTTCTTCCATCATTGGTGAACCATTTTGGGACCAAAAGAAGCATTTCTTACTCAATCCATGAGATCCATTTATCTCTAAACATTTCCCTTTCTGAAAGTCACTTTTTGTGTTTCCAAACCATCCTTTTCATAATCCATTTAATTATCAGGAAGTTTTGTAAGTAGTTGAGTAATTCTCTGTCTCTCCCACTAGACTATGAGTTCTTGGTGCTGGGGTTTTTGTCTTATTCATGTTTGCATCCCCTGGGCACAAAATTTGACTCCCAATAAGTGTTTAAAATGATGTTCCACAAGGTGACCCCCATCAAGAAAAGGCTTAATTATACTTTTTAAATTCTGTTTAGAAAACTGGAAAGTATAAACTGTATTTTGAAAAAAAAAATCTTGACTGAAACAGAAAAATGTTGATATTTACAAAGGTGCCCTCTCAAATCTTCAGGGCACGGAACTTTTTGCAGAACTCAGTCCCTAAGGGATCCTGGGTACACAGGCTGTGCTCAGAATCACCCCCTCTTTTTTTTCCGCATGACCTCAGCTGTGTCTGTCTGATGGATGTGTCCCAGGTTGGTCTTTTGATCTCTCACACTGGCTTTTACTTTCTTTTGGAGAAAGCCCTATTGCTGGGATGAATGAGGTAAAGGCAGAAAAGGACAAAGGAGCGTGCTGTTATTGTCATAAGATGTTATTTTAGTGTCTCGCAAGGAAAGAGGCCCTCAGAGGAGTGAATCCATGTATGTAAGCACGAGAGGAGGAGGAGGTTTAGTTGCTAAGTTGTGTCCGACTCTTGCGACCCCATGGACTGTAGCCTGCCAGGCTCCTCTGTCTATGGGATCCTCCAGACAAGAATACTGGAGTGGGTTGCCATTTCCTTGTCCAGGGGATCTTCCTGACCCAGGAATTGAACCCAGGTCTCCGGCATTGCAGGCAGATTCTTTTACCAACTGAGCTACAAGGGAAGCCCCCAAAGCACAAGAGATAACATTTAATTTCATTTCAGAAAAAATCCTGAGAAAAACTTCAGGAAAGCAGAGGTGTATTCTCTCTTCCTAGCCCAGGAATCAAAAGGATGCATGTGAAAGCCTCCTCATTTCTCATAAATCAGGGCCAGGTGGGTCTGCTGAGTGCCTCTCTTTATACTCGAAGACTGTCAGGAAATCTCTAATTAACATTTGCTCTAATTCTTATTTGGAATCTTGTTTGAGCAAAACCAGAAGGATGAGGAAATAGAAAAGTCTTAAAGGTCTATGTTCTCGTTTCTGTTTGAGACGGCACTCGTGCATTCTGCCAGCTTCACTCTAACACTTCCCCAAAGGAGTGCAAGTTAAGTGGGTGCCCTTGTACCTGCCAAGAGAGTTCAGTTATTTAACCAAGGTGCAGGTGATTTGGCTTTAGGCAGTTGGAACAAAAGCAACCTGATTGAATGTAATTTGGCCAGTAAGATAACTTTGGTAAAAAATGAACGCTTCTTGACCATTGCTTTTTCATGTATTAATCATTTTGGCAGACTGGCTGGGAGGTCGTGCAACCCTTAATGTATTGTTGGCAGATTTTTTTGGTCTCTTCTCCCTGTCTTTTTTAAGTGCAGTAAGTTTTTTTTTTTTCCTTATTCTTTGGATATTTTAACTTTGGAATTAATTTTCAAAAATTTATTCCAGCTTTGCACTGTATATGATAATGAAAAATTAGAAGCATTTTAAATGCCTAGTGAAAGAAAATTAGTTGAAATAAACTCCATGTCCAACAATAGGTGGCTTGCTTAAACATGTTATAGTATATTTCAAAGAAGTATGAAAATCCCCAATGATCTCCCAAATTAGCTATTTTTCAGGACTCAGACCTAAGGGATGTAGATGTATAACCCATTCTTGTAAAAAAGACATATGGACATACACAGGAAAAAATCTGGAAGTTGTATGCTTTGGTGATTGCTTCTAATAGGTGGGTTTATATGGGAATATTTTACAGTTGTTGTCTTTCTATTTTTTATTTTTAATGAACAACCATTGCCTTTTTAATATGAAAAATAACTTGAGAAACTTTCTTAATAAACTATAAGGATGATCTGGAATTTTTGTGCTTTGTGGGGGGTGGTGGAGACTTGTAGCTGCCTACATTGTCATCAGGTTATTTGAGGCAGCAGCGCGCTCGGCCAGTGGGCTGCCTCTCCCAGCCTTCCCTGTAGCTGCACGGGCCTTGGGACTGAGTTTTGACCTCAGCAGAGGGCCTACATGATCCTTCCAGAACATCTCCTTAAAAGGTGTGGAGTGGGCCCTTGGCCTTCCCATCTTCTGTTCTCTGCCTGAACATGAATATGATGGTTGACACTCCAACAGCCAGGGATAACGGACTGAAAAGGAACTAAACAATTAAGGAAAAAACAGCAAACTTCCCTTACCAAAACAAGAAAATGCTTAGAAAAACAGAAATTCATAGAGGCTGCAAAATCACCCCCTTCAAAAGCATGGGAATCGTTAATATTCTTTTTTAAAAGTTAGCAACTGGAGAAACTCATGTAACAGGATGAAGATAGGTGCCAAGTGGGAGTGTTTTCTCATATTAGTTGGAACTGATAACTAACTTTACTGCTGAAAAAAATCCCTCAAGTTTCCCCACAATGTAAGAGCAGAGAACGGCCAGCCATTGGGATGACAGCTTTCTAGAATGACTGGCTAAGAGGCAATACTTTTGGCAGGTCCCATACCACCACCAACTCCAGCCTCCCAGCATCCCTCTTACCTCATTCTAGACGCCCGCACCATCTCCTAGTATAGCACTTTGACGGAAGGAGAAGGTGTTTTAAATAGAAAAATATTATGAAGAACAGAGATGTCTCATTTTCATTATGCCCCTTGTGGGGACTGGGAGTAAGCTCCAAGACAAGTGGAAGGGGCAGGAACTGGAGAGATTCATTTGTACAACTTGGGAGTGTCTTCAAGAAAGGCAAACTGATATCTCTCCTTCTGATTAGGAAGAAAGAGCCCTGGGAGAGATGATGATAAGAGACCACTGGACCAGGTGGGAACAAGGGCCATCACTTTAAATGTCCCACTCCTAGAAGTACAGAAAAGAGATTCTACTGGTGTCGGCAGAGTCAAGGATTACAAGCCTCCTTGAAATGATGAGGTGGGGGTTGGGCTCACCGGGGAACATCAGAACAAATAGTAAAAGCCTAGGCCTCGCACGAGTATAGCTCAGGTTGCCCATGGGGGTCATCCTGAGGATGGGGGTCACTCCTCTTTAGGGATCCTAGACACCCTGAGAAACTGTCACACATTACTAAAGCCTGTTGAGATGGCCACCCACCCAATCATCCATCCATGCCCAGACCATAGAACACTCCTTATAACAAACCATGGCTTTTCTGGAAATAGTGTCATTTTCCCGTTCTCTCCTCCCACTCCAGAACTGGAGGGAAAAAAGGAGTGGGTGTATCAGGGAGAATTGACCATATCCCCATTGCATGTCAACTAGCCTGGGCTTGGTGGGGGCTGGGGAGGGTAGGGAGCTTTGAATTCAGTGTGAAATGGAATCGCTAAGTTGTGTCCACATTTTTGTGATCCCATGAATTGTAGCCCGCCAGACTCCTCTGTCCATGAGACTTCAGGCAAAAATACTGGAGTGGGTTGCCATTTCCTTCTCCAGGGGCTCTTCCCAACCCAGGGAAGGAACCTATATCTCCTGCATTACAGGCAGATTCTTTACTGCTGAGCCACCAGGGAAGCCCCATGAAATGGAAAATTTTAAATAAACAAGACTGAACTTCAAGAATTTAAAGGAGATGACTTTGAGAATTGAAAGTAATTGAATAGCTAGAGGCTTTAAAGGAAATGTCAGTAAGGAAGTTCACTCCTTCAGTGGGAAGGGGTATTCCATAGAGCCCAGTAGAGAGCAAGTATAGAAAAGTAGACCTATTTTGTGTTTCCACTCCAATGTGGGAACACAATTAAACCAATTATACTCCTTTTCAGAAAAAGTGTCCAACTGACTATATTGTTTCATGCCAAATGGTATGCTATCCTGAAGGCTAGACAGGATATTGTAATGAGGTGGTCACACAGCACAGGTATGGAAGAAAGTTCTGGAAAGCCACCATGTGGTATGATGTGCTAGATACACTTTTTGAACCATTTTGGATCCTCTTGATCTCACCTGTCTCAGGGATCCTTGACCACTTGACTGTTCCAGGAAACATTTTCTCAGTCACCTTCTGGACAGCCCAATCCCATAACCTCTTGGCCTTTTGCTATACTAGACTCCTAACTCCTGCTGTGGGGCATCCCTGCTGGTGGGAGCCCCAACTCTGCCCTGAGGTCTGCTGGGGAGCCAAGGAATGACCCATGAGTGGTCACCTGATGGGAGATGGACACATTCTCCTTTCCTCCAGGGACAGGCTGGCCTTGAGCTACAGTTTACCCCTTAGAGGGTGAGCCTTTGCAATTAAGAAGTCGCATCTGATACCAACAACCCCTGCCTTCCATGCCTCACCCCTCTTCTCCCCACTCCCACTTCCTGGGGATCGTATTCTTCAATAAGGAGCAGTATATTAGCCTTTGCCTCAGGCCCTGCTTCTGGGGAACGCAGACAGGGATAGATGTGCAAACCTGCCTGGATTTTCAAAGTATTACTCCTCTGGTTCCTGTGCCACATTTGCCTTGAGAATCGGCTTGAACATTGTGTTAGCGCCAAAGATGCTACCAGCTAGAGGCAGGCGATGGACCAAGTGCCCACTGTCTGCCAGGAGAAAGTGGAATCAGACAGGCTCTCAGATACCAACTGCAGTGTGCTGACCGCAACTGGACTGCGGTTCCAGCGGAAGCTTCCCAAGCCGAGGAAAAAAGCATCCTTCAGTTTGCAAATGGAGTGAGATGAAGATGACAGCCATGAGGGAAACAAACGAGCTCTCCAGACATTGTAGCTATCTACGGCCCCTGCGGAGACTAGACCTGAACCTGACAGGCTTTCCCAACAAAGGAAAATGACTTCTCTTTCAATGTGCTCAATTAAAAGCAAAGTATCCACCTTGAAAGCGAGACCAGTGTTCCAGCTACAGAATACCTCCTAAGGAAATGAGGCAAACCTTTGGCTAAACCCCGCCAAACCACTGGGTCACCTATCCAAACTTGACACAGTGTGGTTTACCAAAAGAACGAGCTGCTAAACTCCAGGCCAGGGTCTTCAGAGCATCACCCGGTCAGTTGCTTGTGCAAGCACACCATGACCACTCCTGTGTGACAAAAGGCAAAACCATCTCTACTGATTTTTAGCTCCCCCCCCCCATTCAACTATTTGCCCCTTTGCAAACCAAGCCAAAGAAAGCTGAGTAAGAATAAGCATAACGATGACACGAGTCTCATTCACCTCCAGCGTGGGAGGAAAATGGAATGGAAAGTCTTCAGTGTTAGTAAGGAGCAAGTTAACATCCTCCCTAGGAGTTGGCCAAGACTGCTGGGGAGCAGGGGTAGGGAGATGCTTGCTGATGACCCTTGAGCACTATCAGGGTAACCAAAGAAGTAGTTTAAGGGGTTGATGCTAGACATCGGGGGAGTCTGAGAATTCACCCAGAGTGGGGGGCTTCATGCCTTCCTCACTGAGTGAGGAGTCAGATATCTCTGTGTATGATACTGGCTTAGTGTTCAGAAAGGACCCCAAAGCTGCTGAGAGTCCCCAGAAAAATTCCAAGATGGGGGCTTGGCTGCTGTCACTGCCCAGTTTCTGCGGTCCCCTGGGCCCTGGCACAGAACATCTGGAGGGAGGCCACTTGCAGGCAGCCACGCCACCCAGCAGCCCAGGGGAGTGGCAGCCAGGGTCCTGCCCTCTCCAGTATGTTCCCAGGACACCAGGACCGTCCCTGCAGATTGCCCAGCTAAGGGCTGCACGAAGGAAGTGAGCTTCATTTAGTGGCCTCAGGCCTCCCACCTGGTTACAATGTAAGGTGGATGTAGTTTGATGCTTGCACCTCTGCGAGGTGGTAGAGGTTGTTTACAAGTCCTCCTGGGAAGAGAGACAATGCCAGTAGTGAAGTGGGAGCATGGAAGAAGTCAAATCAGCTGCCCACTGGTTCTGCTAGCTTTCCCACTCCCCAGGGCACCTGCTGACCTCTGGATGGGAAAAGAACAGTGGAGGGAAAACTTTCTCTGCTGAGACCGGGTTCTTGAGGAACATACTTCCTCTGGGGTGAGGAGCTGGTTGTTGAGTGAGTCCAGGGTAACTTGAATGGTTGAACCAGACAACATGCTCTCAAAACAATGATGGGGAAAGGGGATGTAGGGAAAATCCCAAACCAAACCATTTCCCCCAGAATCTTCCACTCCTACAAGAGGAGGCCAACCCAAGCTATAGGAGTGGCTGATGGGATGCCTTCTTGAGACTCCAAATTCCTTGTCTTGTTAATCCCTCATGACTTCCATGTCTTTTCCTCCTGTTCCCACCCAGTGACAACTCTCCTTCACACCATACCCTGTGTATACCCAAGGTTTACTCCTTAGCTCTTGGCTCAATTTTTTTTTTCCTCTGAGAGCTAATTCTCAAGAAGCTCACTTCTCCAACACCACCTGTGTGGACTCCTCTAAACCATCTCTAACTCCTGACCAACCTAGGACCATTCCCCCTTGGATGCTCCTGAGACCAACAAACTCAGAACCTGGATGTGCTGCCCTCTGAACACCATCTCCTCTACCCACCATGCTCGGCTGGCCATCAAGGTCAGGTAACTTCCTTCTTCCCCTTCCTCTTTGCTCTTCCTACATCTATTGCCCTGACCCAGGTCTCCAGCCTCTCACACCTGAGTTACAGTCAGGGGACTTAGCCGGCGGTGTTCTTTCCTCTCCAGCTCATTTCTCAGCTCGCCGTTGGATGAATCTTCTGGAGCATCTTTTGCCCTGTCCTCTCAGCCACTTAACATCCAAACATCCAGCCACCACCATTTCCTCGTGCAGCAGATGAGAGTCTGACCTGTCGGGGGCGGAGGGGATGGGCAGATGAACGGGGAGGTGAGGGAGCAGGAGGGCAAGCATTCCTCCTGGACAAGCTTCCCCCGGAGCTGCCCGTGGGCAGCCACCCAGCGGGGCTCCGGCTCGGGTTTCAGCTGAGGTTTATTCGGTTCTAATTACAAGCGAACACAATACCACCCCCATTCCTTAGCCGCTAACTCCTGTACTCTCGCTCAGAGGAGCTGAAAACGAGCAGTTTGCCACACTCCCGCCCACAGGATCGGATAAAAGAAGAATCGATTCGGTGACTCAGGGCTTCCTTCTCCCACTGACAGTCCCACCCTCTTGCCCGTGGTGTGCACAATTTCCTGGGAATAGGTTTCCGAGATCCGCGTGGCGCGGCTGGATTCTCTGATCGGGAGCGAGCAAGGAATGATGCCCTTTCTGTCCTGAGCTATGGAATGTGTCCTTTTCTCCTCCTGGAGTCTAATCTGGTTTAAGGGGTGCTCCATGACGGGCTGTCATGGACCCCGGGGTCTCTAATCACTTCTCTTGTGTGAAAGTCCCAGGGCTTTCTTGGTTTTAAAGGGAGTTTTTAATTTCATGCCGTAAGTGGTTAGAACCTAGTAAAACTGAAGAGAAAGTATGTGTAAATGTAGATAATATATTCCAAAACCTAATAGAAATGAGTTTTTGGTTTTTTTTTTTTTTTTTAATTCAGCAGTTTGTTTTACCCTGGCCACAGCTCCCTTCCTTGAGAGATGCTGACTCAGAATTCTATTTACTAGAGTCCTACCAAAACTTTGTTTCTGTCTGGGTTTTGTACCATTTAATCAGACATTTTAGGCACAGCTGTTCATTTTTCTGGATGTCGTCCACTTCACAGTATATTCTCTTTTCTGCCCTCCAAAGACGCCTTGTCTGGGTTCTTAATTCTTCAATGAGCCTGAGGCTTAAGAAAAGGGAGAAAAAACTCACTGAGAGTAGGGCTTCAAACCTATAGGAGTTCACAGGGCAAATTCACTGTGGATTTATGGCAGAATGCTGCTTACATTCCCCCCTTTTGAAAACACAAAGTGAAAGAGCTTGGAGATGTAACAGGTAATTCTAAAAATTACTTTATTATTCACAAGTGAAAGATTTGTGGGGAAGGAAGAGGCAGTAGAGAGGAGTGGTTATGAGTATAGCCTTTGAATGGAGACAGAACTGGCTCTGCTGTGTTACTTAAGGAAACTGACTTAACCTCTCTGAATCTCCATAGCTCATCTATAAAATAAGCAGATAACCTCTCACAGTGCTGTGAAGATTAAATGAGTTGCTTAGCACAGAGCCTGGTACATAGTAGCAGGCAAAAAATCATAAACCCCAAAACTAAAGGTGAGTCCAATAATTAAATAGCACTCTTTTTCCTTTCTTTTCTCCTTCCCTTCCTTTTGTATTACGGTAAAATAATACATACCATAAAATTGCCCATTTAACCATTTTTAAATGTACCTTTCAGTGGCATTAAGTACATTCACATTGTTGTGCAACTCTCACCACTATTGGTCTCCAGAACTTTTCATCATCTCATACAAACTCTGTACCCATTATATTAACTCCCCTCTTCTTTCTCCCCCAGCCTCTGGTAACCACTATTCACTTTCTGTCTCTATGATTTTGATTATTCTAAGTACCTTATATAAGTGGAATCTGACAGTATTTGTTCTTTGTGTCTGGCTTATTTCAGTTAGCATATTGTCCTCAAGTTTCATCATGTTGTAGCATGCATCAAAATTTCATTCTTTTTAATGGCTGAGTAATATTCCATCATATGGATATACTACATTTATTTATTCATTCATCTATCAATGAACATTTGGGTCTACCTTTTGACTATAATGAGTAAAGCTGCTGTGGATATCAGCGTACAAATATCTGAGTCCCTGTTTTCTGGATGGCACTTTTAAAAGGTGTGGTTTGTTATTAAAAATCATCCAAACTTGGCAATAGGCAAAAAGGACTGCTGGATGTCCTTTCAGTGCAGTGCCGTATGCTGCTTAATAGTCTAACTTCTGGGGATAATCTGAATTTCTAGAGATGTTTACTTGTGTTTGAGTTCCTATTTATGATTTTTTTTTAAATTTTCTTTACTTTATTGTGTTGGTTTTGCCATACATTGATATGAAACCGCCATGGGTATACATATGCTCCCCCTCCAGAAACCCCCTCCCTCCTCCCTCCCGATTCCCTCCCCCTGGGTCATCTCGGTGCACCAGCCCCGAGCATCAGCCCTGGGCTGGTGATTGATTTCACATATGATAATTAACATGTTTCAATGCTATTCTCCCATATCATCCCACCTTGCCCTCTTCCACAGAGTCCACGAGACTGTTCTATACATCTGCGTTCCTTTTGCTGTCTCGCATGCAGAGTTCTCGTTACCGTCTTTCTAAATTCCATATATATGCGTTAGTATACTGTATTGTTTTTCCTTCTGGCTTACTTCACTCTGGATAATGGGCTCCAGTTCCGTGCACCTGAGTAGAACTGATTCAAATGAATTTTTTTTTAATGCTGAGTAATATTCCATTGCGTATATGTACCACAACTTTCTTATCCATTCGTCAGTTGATGGGCATCTAGGTTGCTTCCATGTCCTGGCTATTGTAAACAATGCAGCAATGAACACTGGGGTACACGTGTCTCTTTCAGTTCTGGTTTCCTTGGTGTGTATGCCCAGCAGTGGGATTGCTGGGTCATATGGCAGTTCTATTTTCAGTTTTTAAAGGAATCTCCACACTGTTCTCCATAGTGGCTGTACTAGTTTGCATTCCCACCAACAGTGTAAGAGGGTTCCCTTTTCTCCACATCCTCTCCAGCATTTATTGTTTGTGGATTTTTGGATGGCAGCCATTCTGACTGGTGTAAAGTGGTACCTCATTGTGGTTTTGATTTGCATTTCTCTGATAATGAGTGATGCTGAGCATCTTTTCATGTATTTGGTAGCCATTTTTATGTCTTCTTTGGAGAAATGTCTGTTGAGTTCTTTGGCCCACTTTTTGATTGGGTCGTTTATTTTTCTAGAATGGAGCTGCAGGAGTTGCTTATATATTTTTGAGATTAATTCTTTGTCCATTGCTTTATTGGCTATTATTTTCTCCCATTCTGAAAGCTGTCTTTTCACCTTGCTTATAGTTTCCTTTGTTGTGCAGAAGCTTTTAATTTTAATTAGGTCCCATTTGTTTATTCGTGCTTTTATTTCGGATATTCTGGGAGGTGGGTCATAGAGGATCCCGCTTTGGTTTATGTCAGAGAGTGTTTTGCCTATGTTTTCCTCTAGGAGTTTTATAGTTTCTGGTCTTATGATTAGATCTTTGATCCATTTTGAGTTTATCTTTGTGTATGGTGTTAGAAAGTGTTCTAGTTTCATTCTTTTACAAGTGGCTGTCCAGTTTTCCCAGCACCACTTGTTAAAGAGATCGTCTTTTCTCCATTGCATATTCTTGCCTCCTTCGTCGAAGATAAGGTGTCCATAGATGTGTGGATTTATCTCTGGGCTTTCTATTTTGTTCTATTGATCTATATTTCTGTCTTTGTGCCAATACCATACTGTCTTGATGACTGTGGCTTTGTAATACAGCCTAAAGTCAGGTAGGTTGATTCCTCCAGTTCCATTCTTCTTTCTCAAGATTGCTTTGGCTATATGAGGTTTTTTGTATTTCCATACAAATTGTGAAATTATTTGTCCTAATTCTCTGAAAAAGACCTCTGGTAGCTTGATAGGAATTGCATTGAATCTATAGATTGCTCTTGGTAGTATACTCATTTTCACTATACTAATTCTTCCAATCCAAGGACACGGTATATTTCTCCATCTATTTGTGTCCTCTTTGATTTCTTTCATCAGTGTTTTATAGTTTTCTATATATAAGTCTTTTGTTTCTTTAGGTAGAAATACTCCTAAGTATTTTATTCTTTTTGTTTCGATGGTGAATGGAATTGTTTCCTTAATTTCTCTTTCTGTTTTCTCATTGTTAGTGTATAGGAATGCCAGGGATTTCTGTGTATTGATTTTGTATCCTGAAACTTTACTGTATTCACTGATTAGCTCTAGTAATTTTCTGGTAGAGTCTTTTGGGTTTTCTATGTAGAGGATCATGTCGTCTGCAAACAGTGAGAGTTTTACTTCTTCTTTTCCAATCTGGATCCCTTTAATTTCTTTATCTGCTCTGATTGCTGTGGCCAAGACTTCCAAAACTATGTTGAATAGTGGTGGTGAGAGTGGGCACCCTTGTCTTGTTCCTGACTTCAGGGGAAATGCTTTCAGTTTTTCACCATTGAGGTTAATGTTTGCTGTGGGTTTGTCATATATAGCTTTTATTATGTTGAGGAATGTTCCTTCTATTCCTGCTTTTTGGAGGATTTTTATCATAAATGGA
>SRVM01034931.1:0-24293 GCA_007570785.1 Antilocapra americana
CAGCCAGCACCTGTGGCCAAAGCTGCTGTCCCAGGGCCATCTCCGCATAGACCAGAAGCTACTGACTTTCTGATCAGGCTTTGCCTACTATATTTGTTTCGTTTATCTTATGATCAAGTCACTTGAGCAAAATGGCATGTCATTGGAAGGCAGTGCGCCCTCTGAACATTAATCATTACAGGATAAATCTATGCCCATGTTTCATCACCTCTGGTTTCACCCAAAGAAAGATCACTCCCCCTTATCTTGGAAAAACTCCTCTGACCTGCTGCTCTCTCTGGGAAGCATTCTAGTTCACTCTCTTATTCTTCATCCAATTGCCAAAGCAAGACTGTGCCTGCCCATTCCTTTGGTCATCTCCTACCTCTCTGCTAACTGTGTTCTCTGGGGCTGGACTGAACTCTGAGGAGTCACCTATGGGCCAGTCCCCACCCAGAACCTCTGCTGCATGTGACCTTATCTGAGAACTCTTTCTCCCTATTCATGGGTAAACACAAAGCACATCCAGGGAGATATTAATACATAGCATTGCTGTGAAGCTTTCTCTTAGTGGGTAGGGGACGTTCACTGTCAGTTTTTCCTGTTCAACACTGGGACACCTCTTGCAATGTTCAGGGAATAGTCTATTGGAACAGCTGTCAGACATCCAAGTATCTGGAGGGATTCTTGAGAAAGAGCCAAAGTGTTGGTTAATTCTGTTTGCACTTCATGGAATTAGAATTGCTGTTATCTAAAGTGTCAGTAATTAGACTGGTTAGTTTCTGTGATTGTGGTTTCAGTCTGTCTGCCCTCTGATGCCCTCTCAGCACCTACCATCTTCCTGGGGTTTCTCTTAACTTGGACATAGGGCATCTCTTCATGGCTGCTCCAGCAAAGTGCAGCTTTTGCTCCTTACCTTGGACATGGGGGACAAGGGGTATCTCCTCTCAAGATTATCTCCAATATAATCACAGGGACTACAGCCTTGTCTAACTCAGTTAAACTAAGCCGTGCTGTGTAGGGCCACCCAAGACAAATGGGTCTTGGTGGAGAGATCTGACAAAATGTGGTCCACTGGAGAAGGGAATGGCAAACCACTTCAGTATTCTTGCCTTGAGAACCCCATGAACAGTATGAAAAGGAAAAAAGATAGGACACTGAAAGATGAACTCCCCAGGTTGGTAGGTGCCCGATATGCTACTGGAGATCAGTGGAGAAATAACTCCAGAAAAAATGAAGAGACAGAACCAAAGCAAAAGCAACACCCAGTTGTGGGATGTGACTGGTGATAGAAGCAAAGTCCAATGCTGTAAAGAGCAATATTGCATAGGAACCTGGAATGTTAGGTCCATGAATTAAGGCAAATTGGAAGTGGTCAAACAGGAGACGGCAAGAGTGAACGTTGACATTTTAGGAATCAGCAAACTAAAATGGACTGGAATGGGTGAATTTAACTCAGATGACCATTATATCTACTACTGTGGGCAGGAATCCTTTAGAAGAGATGGAGTCAACAAAAGAGTCTGAAATGCAGTACTTGGATGCAATCTCAAAAACGACAGAATGATCTCTGTTCGTTTCCAAGGCAAACCATTCAATATCACAGTAATCCAAGTCTATGCCCCGAACAATAAAGCTGAAGAAGCTGAAGTTGAACAGTTCTATGAAGACCTACAACACCTTCTAAGACTAACACCCAAAAAAGATATCCTTTTCATTATAGGGGAATTGCATGCAAAAGTAGAAAGTCAAGAAATACCTGGAGTAACAGGCAAATTTGGCCTTGGAGTACAGAATGAAGCAGGGCAAAAGCTAATAAAGTTTTGCCAAGAGAATGCACTGGTCATAGCAAACACTCTCTTCTGACAACACAAGAGAAGGCTCTGCACATGGACATACCAGACGGCCAACACCGAAATTAGACTGATTATGTTTCTGCAGCCAAAGATGGAGAAGCTCTATACAGTCAGCAAAAACAAGACTGGGAGCTGACTGTGGCTCAGATCATGAACTCCTTATTGCCAAATTCAGACTTAAATTGAAGAAAGTAGGGGAAATCACTAGACCATTCAGGTATGACCTACATCAAATCCCTTACGATTATGCAGTGGAAGTGAGAATTAGATTTAAGGGATTAGATCTAATAGACAGAGTGCTTGATGAACTATAGACAGAGGTTTGTGACACTGTACAGGAGCCAGGGAGCAGACCATCCCCAAGAAAAAGAAATGCAAAAAAGTAAAATGGCTGTCTGAGGAGGCGTTACAAATAGCTGTGAAAAGAAGAGAAGCAAAAAGCAAAGGAGAAAAGGAAAGATATACCCATTTGAATGCAGAGTTTCAAAGAAGAGCAAAGAGAGATAAGAAAGCCTTCCTCAGTGATCAGTGCAAAGAAATAGATGAAAAGAATAGAATAAGAAAGACTAGAGGTCTCTTCAAGAAAATTAGATATACCAAGGGAAAATTTCATGCAAAAATGGGCTCAATGAAGGACAGAAATGGTATGGACCTAAAAGAAACAGAAGATATTAAGAAGAGGGGGAAAAAAAAAAAAAAAAACCAAAAAAAAAAAAAAAAAAAAGATCTTCAAGACCCAGATAATCGCGAAGGTGTGATCACTCACCTAGAGCCAGATACCTGGAATGCAAAATCAAGGGGACGTTAGGAAGCATCACTGCGAACAAAGCTAGAGGAGGTGATGGAATTCCAGCTGAGCTATTTCAAATCCTAAAGGATGATTCTGGGGAAGTGTTGCACTCAATATACCAGCAAATTTGGAAAACTCAGCAGTGGCCACAGAACTGGAAAAGGTCAGTTTTCTTTCCAATCCCTAAGAAAGGCAATGCCAAAGAATGCTCAAACTACCACACAATTGTACTCATCTCACACGCCGGCAAAGTCATACTCAAAATTCTCCAAGTCAGGCTTCAGCAATATGTGAAGTTGGTGATAGACAGGGAGGCCTGGCGTGCTGTGGTCCATGGGGTCACGAAGATTCAGACACGACTGAGCGACTGAACTGAACTGAACTGAAAGTGTCAGTGGGTAAGAGAACTCTTAGTGATGACACAGTGGAGTCAGGGAGGGCCAGCCCTCAAGGTCTACACACCATAGGACAGGAAGGAGCCATCCCTGGCCTCAGAGGAGGGTCTCTGAATTCCTTTTGTGCTGCTAAAGGTGTCAGTCTTTCACTACTCTATTTAAGGACTGGGGCCTTTATTTAGTTGGGCCTCTATTGCATCTTAGAGTTTATGTTCAGATTTTTCTCCAAGGTCAGTTACAGACCTAAGTCCTAATAAGGATGGATTCCTCTAAAGCCAATGGGCTCCAGAGTTGGTGGGACCTTGAGCAGTTGCTTGGGTCACCTGCCCATGGATGTCGGCCCTGATACAGAGACTGAAGCCCACGTGTGCTCAGAGGACACTGACCTCAAGCAGTCCCTTCTGTATCTGGGATGAAGGGGGAGCACTCCCTGAGCCACCCAGCTCCCTTCTCACTGAGCACCCTCCTCTGAAACCATGGCTTTGGCCATAAGGACATCCTGTTCTGGGCCATATGGTGGCCAGGCTGATGCTTCCCTTTGGGAGAAACTCACTTCCGTTAGGGATGCATGTACATAACAGATTCCTGTCCTGGGCAAACAAGTGCACACCAAGACACCTCCTGAGTCACACAGGCTGTCACTGTGCCGGGGGCCTTTGTTTAATCATCCTTGGAGTTTGTGGGTCCAAGGTTCTGCTGGAGCCCCAACAGCAACATCTATGCTCTCTTTTTCTGGATCTTCTTACTGTCCTAGCCCTATAACTGCATGCTTTCCCTGAGGCTCAGTTTCTATCCTCTGCTCCTGGGTTTTACCCTATCATCTGTCCACCTCATTCACTTCTATATACAGCCATGCAGAATTCCCTGAGTCTGTAGGATCGAGGCTGCTCATGTCTACTTTCAGGGTATAAACACATTGAAGGGAAGGAAGAAAGACAGCTGAGAAGCTGGGTATTCAAGTTAGCTGCTGCTGTTGAAGCTGCTGTCAGCATTCCTAGTAAGAGAAGCTGCTGTTTGGTTTTGCTGCCACCAGTGAATCAAGATGCCCCTTATCTCATGGCACAAACAGCAGGTAAGCTGGGCTGGATGACCTTTGCTCTGGTAAGAAGTCAGTGACCCCCGTTACTTGTCAGGCTCTAACTGCATGTCACGAAGATTCTGGGACAACTTTCTGGCTTCCCTCACTGTAATCAGCTGCCCTGTGTTTGCCACACAACCTACGTGGATACTATCAGCCAAGTAAGGGTACGTGGTGCAGTTACAGGACTGGTAAGGAGTGTGTTGTTTTCTCTGTTACAGTTAGAGATATACATCTGGACTAGAATAAAATAATTGAAGACGTATATGGCCTCATCCACAGGGAGATTTAACTCTGACCCTCTTGATTTTGCCCCCAAATTAAGCTATAGATGTAATGGCAGACGGAGGAAAATGTCACCAGGATTTGTATTATGAACAAAAAAATACACATTTTCAAATTCACCGAAATGCATTTCTCTGGTAGCTCAAATGGTAAAGAATCTACCTGCAATGCAGGAGAGCCAGTTTCCTGGGGTCAGGAAGATCCCCTGGGAAAGGGAATGGCTACCCAACTCCAGTATTCTTGCCTGGGAAATCCCATGGACAGAGGAGCCTGGTGGGCTACCATCCTTGGAGTCCTTAAAGAGTGAGACACAACTTAGCTCTAAACAACAACAACAAAAAGCATTTCCGCCTTCTGATAGGAATAGCTCCTATCATGCCAATACTCCTACACATATTAGCCACACAACTTTTAAATAAATTTTTCAAATTAAAAGAGACAGGCTACACATATATGGTCAAGTTATTTGTGTGTGTGTGTGTGTTCCATATATTTATTTATTTTAATTTTCTTTACTTTATTGTGTTGGTTTTGCCATACATTGACATGGTCAAGTTATTTTTGGCAAGAGCACAAAGATTATTCCAAAGAGACAGTCCTTTCAGCAAATGGTGCTGGGAAAACTGTATGTCCAAATGTAAACCATGAATTTGGACTCTTACAAATGCCGTATAAAAGTTCAACTCACAATGGATCAAAGACATAAAAGACCTAACCCTATAAACCTCTTCAAAAAAGACATAAGACAAAACTTTAGAACACTGCATTTCACAAAGATTTCTTGAAAATTACTCCAAAGCATACGTAATGAAAAATAAACAAATCAGACTTCATGAAAAGGTTTTTAAATGTGTGCATCAAAAGATATTATCAACAGAGTAAAAAGGCAAATCAAGAATGGAAGAAAATATTTATGTTCAATCCCTGTGTTGGGAAGATCCCTTGGAGAAGGGAAAAGCTACCCACTCTAGTATTCTGGCCTGGAGAATTCCATGGACAACATAGGTCATGTGGTCTCAAAGAGTCAGACACAAAATATATCTGCTAGGGGATTAATACCCAGAATATATAGAGAACTTTTATAACTCAACGACGAAAGATCTGACTGAAAAATGGACAAAGGACTTAGACACTGGTTGTATATGCAAATGACCAATGAACAATGAAAAGATGCTCAACATCATTAATCATTAGGGAAATGAAAATCAAGCCTTCAACACGATGTTGGGTCACACCTATTGGGATAGCTATCATTAAAAAATAAAAGAAAGAAAAAAGATAAAAAGTCTTGGAGAGGATGTAAAGAAAATGAACCCCTCATGTACTATTGCTAGAACTCTAAAATGGTGTAGTTACTGTGGAAAACAGGGTGGAAGTTCCCCAAAAAATTGAAAAAAAAAAAAAAACCCAGATGATCCAACCCTTGCACTTGTGCGTATATATCCAAAAGAAGTGAAAGCAGTCTCAAAGACATATTTGTACACCTGTGTTAATGGCAGCATTATTCACAATACCCAGAAGATGAAAGCAACATGTTCACTGCCGTATGAACAGATAAACAAACTGTGGTCTGTCTATATGGAATATTATTCAATCTTAAAAAGGGAGGAAATTCAAACAATATATACACAACATGAATAAACCTAGAGGCCAGGCCAGAAATACTAAGTATCAGAAAGAAAAATACTGTACGACTCCGCTAATATGAGGAATCGAGAGTACTCAAATTCACAGAGACAGAAAGTAAAACTGGTGGTTCCCAGAAACTACAGAGTGGGGGAAATGGGTATATATTTAAGGGGTACAGAGTTTCAGTTTTTCATAATGAAGCATTCTGGAGATTGGTTGCACAGTAATGTGAGTATAATTAACACTACTAAACTATACACATACAATGGTCAAGACAGTAAATCATGCTGGGGTATTGTGTCACAATTAAACATTTTGGAAAGGCAAACTTTATGAATAAAACACAACAGTCAAACCTTTGTGTGCCAATCTAGTAGCCATATTCTTAAAGTAAAAACTATCAAAAATTCTAAATGTAAATGGAGAAAATTCAGTCAAATTAAGAAATATTTTAAGACATCATTTTCAGAATTAGGTATGTTGAGTTTTTTAACAAAAAATGAAAATATACACCTTTTGGTTTACCTATGTAATGTTTACAAATGTTGATCACATGCTATCATGGTAGCCACTAGCTACACAGGACCATCGAGCACTTAAAATACGTAGAGTCTAAATTGATATATCTGTAAGTTAAGTTAAGCTATACACCAGATTTTGAAGACTTAGTATGAAATTTTAAAATGTGAAGTAGCTCGTTTATTATTTTACACTGAGGAAAGCGGACTGGGAAGACCTTGAGATCACTTCCTCCCTCAGGCAAACCAATATTAAAATTTACAGAATAAACATTGATGAGAAAGACCTGAAGACTAGCTGAAAGAATCTTTCACAACTAACTTTGTAAAGAAGGAATGACAACAAGATGTGTAGGAGAGATGGAGACATGGTATAATCAAGACCCATACCCCTGGGCAAACGATCCACAAATGGGTGATAATTACAATTGCAGACCTTCTCCCTAAGAAGTGAGGGGTATGAGCCCACACTGGGGTCCCATCCAGAACCAGGAAGAGGAGCTTCCAGAATGTTGAGTTTGGAAAGTCAGCGGGGCTTCCTTTCAGGAAAGCCAGTGGTCATAGGACATAGAGACTCCACTCTCAGAGGGTGAAAACAAAATCTCACACACTCTAGGATGCAGGGAAGAAGAAGTAATCTAAAAGGAGCCTGAATCAGACCCACCTGCTAATATTGAAGAACCTCCAAGAAAAGCAAAAGACAAATAGAGATCATCCCAGGATACAGATATGAGCAGCAGCAATTATGGAGAGCTCCATTCTACCATGATGATACTGTGTCAGCAAGCACTATTTGGATCATCCCTCTACCTTATTAGCATCGGGACACAGCCTCACCCAACAGTTTGTCGGCACTACTACTAGGATACTCCAGGTCAAGTAGCTAGTTGAGTGGAGAAACAGAGTCATCCACTAGTAGGCCAGCTGCATTAACCCTCTGAGCAACAAGCCATCTGGGACCAGGCCCTGTGCACCAGAACCCTGTGCCAAGGACCTGAACTCACCTACCAGTGCACCAGTACTAGCCCAGGGACATCCCTGGACCTCACCCCACCCGCCAGCAGACCAGTGTCCAGCAGACACCAGCTCCAGGAAACTTGGGCTGTACAGACAGGAACTCCAGGACCTAGATTAACCTACCAGTGTGCCACCATTAGATATAAATGTAGACATATGTGGCTCCAAAGCTAACAAACAAACCTACAAACAAAGCTAGTGGAGGTGACGGAATTCTAGTTGAGCTATTTCAAATCCTGAAAGATGATGCCGTGAAAGTGCTGCACTCAATATGCCAGCAAATTTGGAAAGCTCAGCAGTGGCCACAGGACTGGAAAAGGTCAGTTTTCATTCCAATCTCAAAGAAAGGCAATGCCAAAGAATGCTCAAACTACTGCACAACTGCACTCGTCTCACACGCTGTTAAAATAATGCTCAAAATTCTCCAAGCCAGGCTTCAGCAATTTGTGAACTGTGAACTTCCAGATGTTCAAGCTGGTTTTAGAAAAGGCAGAGGAACCAGAGATCAAATTGTCAACATCCGCTGGATCATCAAAAAAGCAAGAGAGTTCCAGAAAAACATCTATTTCTGCTTTATTGACTATGCCAAAGCCTCTGACTGTGTGGATCACAGTAAACTGTGGAAAATTCTGAAAGAGATGGGAATACCAGAACATCTGACCTGCCTCCTAAGAAACCTGTATGCAGGTCAAGAAGCAACAGTTAGAATTGGACATGGAACAACAGACTGATTCCAAATAGCAAAAGGAGTACGTCAAGGCTGTATATTGTCACCCTGATTATTTAACTTATATGCAGAGTACATGATGAGAAACGCTAGGCTGGAAGAAACACAAGCTGGAAGAAATATTTCCAGCTTGCCAGGAGAAATATCAACAACCTCAGATATGCAGATGACACCACCCTTATGGCAGAAAGTGAAGAAGAACTAAAGAGCCTCTTGATGAAAGTGAAAGAGGGGAGTGAAAAAGTTGGCCTAAAGCTCAACATCCAGAAAACTAAGATCATGGCACCTGGTCCCATCACTTCATGGGAAATAGATGGGGAAACAGTGGCTGATTTTATTTTTAGGGGCTCCAAAATCACTGCAGATGGTGATTGTAGCCATGAAATTAAAAGACGCTTACTCCTTGGAAGGAAAGTTATGATCAACCTAGATAGTATATTAAAAAGCAGAGACATTACTTTGCCAACAAAGGATCGTCTAGTAAAGGCTATGGTTCTTCCAGTAGTCATGTACGGATGTGAGAGTTGGATGGTGAAGAAAGCTGAGCGCAGAAGAATTGATGCTTTTGAACTGCTGTGTTGGAGAAGACTCTTGAGAGTCCTTTGGACTGCAAGAAGATCCAACCAGTCTATCCTAAAGGAGATCAGTCCTGGGTGTTGATTGGAGGGACTGACGCTGAAGCTGAAACTCCAATACTTTAGCCACCTGATGCGAAGAACTGACTCATTGGAAAAGACCCTGATGTTGGGAAGGATTAGGGGCAGGAGGAGAAGGGGACGACAGAGGATGAGACGGCTGGATGGCATCATCGACTTGATGGACATGAGTTTGGGTAAACTCCCTCACGACAGGGAGGCCTGGCGTGCTGCAGTCCATGGGGTCTCAAAGAGTCGGACACGACTGAGCGACTGAGCTGAGCTGAGCTGATGTGGCCCCAACATAGGAGCACTTAAATACAAATAGCAAGTATTAACAGACATAAAAAGACCAGTTGACAGTAAACAAGAATATTAGGGTAATTTAAAATCCCACATACATCAATGGACACATATTCAGACAGAAAAGCAATAAGGAAACACTGGTCCTAAACAACACATTAGACCAGTTAGGCTTAATAGATACACATAGAACATTCCATCCAAAAGCAGTAAAATACACATTCTTTTCAAATGTACATGGTATATCTATCTTGATAAATCACATATGTGGTTACAAATCAAGTGTTACTAAACTTAAGAATACTGAAAACATATCAAACACTTTTTCCAACCATGATGTTATGAAACCAAAACTTAACTAGAAAAAAAGCTGCAAAAACACATGGAGGCAAAACAGTCAATGGGTTACTGAAGAAATTGAAGAGGAAATTAAACAAATACCTCAAAACAAATAAAAATGAAAACATGATAATCCAAAATCTATGGGAAACAGTAAAAGGAGTTCTAAAAGAAACGTTTTTAGCCATACAAGCATAGCTCATGAAATAAGAAAAATCTGAAATAACCTAAACTTACACCCAAAGTAACTAAAAAGAATAACCAAAACCCAGAGATAATATAAAGAAAAAAATCATAAAGCTTAAGCCAGAAATTTAAAAGCTCAATGAAACAAAGAACTGATTCTTTGAAAAAATAAAGCTGATAAACTTTCAGTCAGCGTCATCAAGAAGAAAGAAAATCTAGGTAAATAAAAGCCAAAATGAGAAAGGTGAAGTCACAATAAACACACATAACATATAAAGGATCATAAGAGATTATTGTGAACAGTTATATGCCAATAAAATGAACAATTAGAAGACATGGACAGATTCTTAGAAATGGACCACATCCCAAGACTGAACCAGGAAGAAATAGAAAATATTAACTAACCAATTACCAATAATGAAATTGAATCAGCAATATAAAGGTCTCCCATAATTGAAGACTACAAAAGCTATAAGAGACCTAAAGTCATAGAAGTTAATATAAGTTAAGTACATGAGACACAAGTCAGCAAAAAAACTGGCTAACAGTGGATTAAGAAACAAATCCTGTCCCCAAGAGTCCTATCTCAATTGAATCCAAATATTCAGGGTTAACATGAGAAGACTGTGAAGCTGTGAGGAAAGCCATAGTTCCCATCATGGAAACTTGGGATGGAGTGGTCAGGGCTGGAGTAGATTTGGTGACGTGGTCAAATCTTTCCACTTTGAGACTCAGTTCTCAGCATCACTGCCCCCACCTTCACTGCATTCATAGGCTCAGTTTACCTCCTTCCAGCCCCAGCCACCACCCTTTGATGACCTCAGTGTCCCACCTTGAAGACCTACATGACACACAATCCAACCCCGTACATCATCACATTTAACTCCAGACACCCAGTCCTGGTCAGAAGACATCTGGTTAGCACAGCTCCATCTCTGAAAAGCTGGACTCAATTATTCCTTTCTCTGATCATGGAGACCCCGACTTCTCTCTCTGGTATGATCTCACTTCCACTTGTTCTACCTCTCTGAAGTTTCAGATTCCTTTTGGTGTTTAAGTCTCCTGCAACCACAATCCTTCCTGAGACAAAACCACTATCAGTTCAACAAATGCCATCTGCTATTCTTTCCTCCTTCTATTGAACACTCTCAGGCAAAAACTCCTTTTCAGCTCAACAAACATGCTCCTCCTCAGCTGGAGAAAATCGGACAACGGTTACAACAGTGTCTTCACAAAAGGGCAATCACGGTTGAGTAACAAATACCATCGCTTATTAGTCCTTTTACAGATCCTCATCCCTGACTGTCACTCCTCTCAAAGGCCATCACAACCTTTACTACACTACTGCAGGCACTTTAACAATTCACCACAACAGAGACTGTTAGAAGAGTGAATTAGAGGTAGGAGCTTTTAGAAAGATCAATATATATTAAGCACTTGGAAGTAAGATATCTATAAAAAGGATGTTTCACTTGGGAACTCCCAGGTAAGCCAGTGGCTAGGACTCAAGCTACCATTGCCAAGGGCCCAGGTTCAAATCCTGGTTGAGGAACTAGGATCCCACGAGCACTGCAGAATGGCCAAAATAATAATAATAATAATTAATTTAAAAAAACATGTGTTCTACTTGAAACATTGATTAAATAAAAGCAGCAATACAGATCTGAGATAATGGTTTCCTGTTGGCACACTTGATACTTCCCAATGAACACCATGTTGGGCGTGACTGGCTGCAGGTAGTCCATCACAAAGTCTCCTCTGAACAGTCACATGGATCCAGAGCCAAGAATCTCCCCCAGTGACACCTCTCTCCGAGGAAGCTCAGAGGCCATATGGAGTGAAAGAGGCCATACGTGCATAAGGAATGAAAGAAACCTGGCAAATGTACTTCAGGCTCAGAGGGCAGAGCATGTTCCTGACCCTTTGGAAGAATGTCATGTGGCCTGAATTCACTATTAACAACTTAGGAACAGAAGAGAAAAGGTTTGGGCATGCATGCCCTCAAAATCTAAGTCACACAGAGGGAACACAATAAACACATACAGCAGAAATCAACAGGTACTTAGCCAGCCCCTGTGGGGAAGACAGCAACCAGGATGGCACGTTCAGGAAGGACTGATGCTGAAGATGAAACGCCAATACTTTGGCCACCTGATGCTAAGAACCAACTCATTGGAAAAGACCCTGATGCTGGGAAAGACTGAAGGCAGGAGGAGAAGGGGACGACAGAGGATGAGATGGTTGGATGGGCATCACCGACCTGATGGACACAAGTTTGAGTAAACTCCATGAGCTGGTGATGGACAGGGAGGCCTGGCGTGCTGCAGTCCGTGGGGTTGAACTCAACTGAACAGCTGAACGTGTTGTCTAGCACTGCGCATGCGCCTCAGGAGGTACTTGCTTGGTCCCTGCTACTTTGTGCAGAGTGCCTGACTCGGCTCCACCTCAAGAGCTGCAGCATTAATACTGCCTCACAGCTGTGTCCGTGGGGTCAGCCACGAGAGAAGAGAATATAGCGTGTCTGCTGCTACGGCTGCTGTGCCAGCCAGGCAGGAGAGAAGAAACGCGTCTGCCGTTTCCACAGCTCCTGGAATCTTCTTATTCCAGCCTCTTAACTCGCGCCTTGCCTACCACGAGTTCAACAAAGAGTGCGCAAGTGAGATACAGCGAAACAATTGTTGCTGTGAACTGGATCTGCAAGACAGTGCCCCCCACTCCCCGGGGTACATAGGGTCCCTTAAAACTGCATCAAAGGGACTGGCATTCGAGTGCCTGATCAGGTCCTTGGAATACAACAGCACCTCAAAAGACCTTACAGAGAGCAAACAAACAGTCGTTACAGACACCATAGCTCCCGGAAACAGGGCTAGCAAACATCCTCTTTCAAAAAGCAGATGAACATGACCCCTCATGAGAGAATCATATTCTTCCTGTGTGTCAGGAATCGCATAGATTTTTCACGGTGAAAAAGCGCTCTGCCTGGGTGTGTATATTCACCTGCAGAGGAACGACCGCTGCTCACTGGCCCCATGCTAAGCGACTGGCTGCCCTCCTTGGGGACCACCAGCATGTTCTCAGACTTGGCCCATCGCCCGTCGCACAGACAGAGCAGGAGTCCAGCCAGCACCTGCCACCGAAGCTGCAGTGCCAGGGCCATATCTGCAGAGACCAGAAGCTACTGAGTCTCCGGTCGAGCTATGCCACCTATATTTGTTCCTTTTATCTTATCATCAAGTCACTTAATCAAAATGGCATGGCACTGGAAGGCAGTTTGCCATCCATACATTAATCATTACAGGAAAAGTCCCTGCTGGGGTTTCATCACCTCCGATTTCACCCCGGGAAAGTCCATTTCCCCCTTATCTTGGAAAATCTCCTCTGACTCTGCTGCTCTCAGTAAAGAGCATTCTAGGTCACTGAAATGTTTGTCATCCAATTCCCAAAGCAAGGCTGTGTAGCACACTCCCTTTGATACCCTCCTGCCTCTCTGCTAATCATGCTCTACAGGGCTGGACTGAACTCTGAGGAGTCACCTCTGGCCCAGTCCCCACCCAGAACCTCTGCTGCATTTGATCTTATCTGAGAGCTCTTTAAACTCTCCCTCAACCCACCCCGATTCATGGGTGAACAAGGAACACTTCCTTGTTCACTTCCAGGGAAACATATAACGTCACTAAGACAGCTTTCTCTCTCAGCAGGAGGGAACCTGGTTGTCTTTTTATTCCTCTTCCACACTGGGACACCTCTTCCGCTGTTCAGGGGGAGAGTCTGTTGGAGGAGCTGTCGTATATGGAAATGTCTGATGAAGACAACAGAAATGACATTTGAAACATCTGTATCAACTTCCTGGAATAAGAGTTGCTATTATCTAAAGCATCAGTGGGCAAGGCAACACTTAGCAATGACACAGTGGGGTCAGAGAGCACCAGTCTAGAAGATCTGCATACCCTGGACATCAGGGAGCTGTCCCCTTGCCCCCAGCCAGTCTCTCTGAATCCTCTTCTGATACTGAAGGTGCCAGTCTTCTGCTACTCTGTTCAGGGACTGGGGTGTACCTTAATCTGCGCTTTCATTATATATTATAGTTTATGTTCAGATTTTTCTCCAAGATCAGTTGCAGCGTTGAGTCCTGATAAGAATAGATTCCTCCAGAACAGAGGGGCTTCTGAATTTGTGGGACCCTCTGGAGGTGGGGGGGGGCTTGCATCTCGGGCCCATGAGGTGGCCCTGCTACAGAGATTAATGCTCATGTGTGCTCAGCAGGATATGACATCTCTGTGTCCCATCTGCCCTGGGGATGATGCGGGAGGACTTCTTGGGCTGCCCAGCCCCAGACCAGCAAAAATGTGATCAGCTACCCTGTGTTTGCCATTCAAAGTAACACATATACTAAGCCAACTGAGGATCCACAGTGCACTTGAGGGGTAGAAACTGATGGTGTTTTCTCTGGTCCAATTAGGGCTTTAAATCTACACTAGAATAAAATAAATGAAGAGGCATACAACATCATGCCTGGGAAGAATAAACACTCTGAACTCTTGATTTTGCACCAAATTAAGGTATAGATAAAATGGTAGGTCAAGTCAAATCTCATTGAGATTTGTAATATGACCCCAAAAATTCACCGAGAAGCATTTCTGGTTTCTGATAGGAGCGACTCCTATCAGATCAATGCTCTCAAACAACTTTAAATACATTTTTCAAATAAAAGAGATAGACTTCATATATATGGTCAAGTTATTTTTGGCAAGGCTGCACAATATTCTATAGGGACTGTCTTTTCAACAAGTAGTGCTGGGAAAACTGGGTTTCTGAATGTAAGCAATGAAATTGGACTCTTACTAATGCCATATATTATTTTTTATTTGTTTAGTTGCTAATTCGTGTCAGACTCTTTTGCAACCCCATGGACTATAGCCCACCAAGCTTTTCTGTCCATGGAATTTCCTAGGGAAGACTACTGGAGTGGGGGATCTTCCTGACCCAGAGATCAAACCTGTGTCTCCTGCATTGACAGGCATATTCTTTACCACTGAGCCACCAGGGAAGCCTAATGCCATATAAAAGCTCAACTCAAAATCAAAGACCTAAATGTAATACAAAAGCTATAAAACTCTTCAAACTAGACATATGAGAAAACAACACAACATTGTATTTGGCAAAGATTTCTTGAAATTACACCAAAAAATAGCTAATAAAAAATTAAAAATTGGACTTCATGAAAAAATTTTAAATGTGGGCATCAAATGATATTAGCAATACAGTAAAAAGGCAGAGTTGCTAGAATACATTCAAACTTAAGATATAGATCTATAAGTATTTAGGTATGAACTTCATGTTGTATTAGTCACTTTAGTCGTGTCCAACTCTTTGTGACCCCATGGACTGTAGCCCACCAGGCTCCTCTGTCCATGGGATTCTCCAGGCAAGAATGCTAGAGTAGGTTGCCATTCCCTTTCCCAGGGGATCTTTCCAAACCAGGGATTGAGCCCTGGTCTCCCATATTGCAAGCAGATTCTTTACTATCTGAGCCACGAGGGAAGCCAAAACCAGAAAGACAAACTATGGAGTGGAAGAAAACATTTACAAATATATCTGATACAGGATTAACATCCAGAATATGTAGAGAATTCATGAAACTCAACATCAGCAAAAAGACCTGATTCAAAATGGACAAACAGCTTAGACATTTCTCGAAAGAATATGTGTGAATAACCAATAAGCATTGAAAAGATGCTTAATTTAATCATTAGGGAAATGCAAATCAAAGCTACAATGAGATGTCACCTCACACCATTAGGATGGCAATCATAAACAAACAAAACAGAAAACAAGGTTTGGAAAAAATGTGGAAAAATTGGAACCTTCATGTACTGTTGGTGGGAATTTAAATCGTGTAGCCACTGTCAAAACAGAATGGAAGCTCCTCAAAAACTTAAATACCAGATGATCCAGCCATTCCACTTCTTAGTATATGCACAAAAATAATTGAAAACAGAGTCTTAAAGAGGTATTTGTAAATCCATGTCAGCAGGATTATGCCCAATAGCCTAAAAGGTGAAAGCCAACCATATTCTTTGGCAGATAAACAGATAAGCAAACTGTGCCAATTTATACAATGAAATATATTTCAGCCTTAGAAAAGAAAGAAATTCTGACAACATATACAACAACATGAATGAATCCAGAGAACATGATGCCAAGTGAAAATGCCAGTATCAAAAAGACAAATACTGTACAATCCCACTTATATTGGGTATCTAGCGTACTCAAATTCATAGACACAGAAAGTAGGGACTATGAAGTGGGAGAAACTGAGAGGTCATGTAATGGGTGGAGAGTTTCAGTTTTTCAAGACGAAGAGTTATGGAAATTGGTTGCACAATGATATGACTGTAATTAATACTACTAAACTGTACACTTAAATATGGTTAAGATGGTAAATCTTATGTTACCACAATTAAACATCAAAAATAAAATTTTATGACGAGAACACAGCAGTCATAGACCTGTGTGCAACAATCTAACAGCTATATATCTAAAGAAAAACTAGTAAAACTTCCAAACATCATTTAAGAAAAGCTCAGTTAAATGGGGGAATGTTTTTAGATATTATTTTCTGAATTGGGCACATTGAGCTTTTCTTAATAGAAAGATTTAAAACATACATCTTTATGGAATAAAGATGTAAACATATGGAATGTTTACAAACATTGATCATACGCAGTCTCGCATAGTAGCCACTGACTATGCATGAGTATTGAGTACTTGAAATGTGTAGAGTCCAAATTGGTATGTGCTATATGTATAAAAGACATACCAGATCTGGAGGATTTAGTGTGAAATTTTAATTTATTTTTTTCTCTTTTATTTATTTATTTTTTTCTTTACATCATCATGTTGGTAGTATGAAATTTTTAAGTCTGAAGTACCTCATTAATAATTTTGTATTGAGGAAACTGGCCAAGATGTTGGACTGGGAAGACCTTGGGCTCATGTCCTCTTACAGGCTCATCAATATTACAACTTACAGAGCAAATACTGTTGTGAAACACTGAAGACTAGCTGAAAAGATCTTCCACAACTAAGTATATGAAGAAGGAATCACAAGAAGATTTTTAGAGACTCTGGTTCTATTCCTGGGTTCAAAAGATCCCCTGGAGAAGGGATAGGCTACCCACTCCAGTATTCTTGGGCTTCCCTGGTGGCTCAGCTGGTAAAGAATCTGCCTGCAATGTGGGAGACCTGGATTCGATTCCTGGGTTGGGAAGATGCCCTGAAGAAGGGAAAGGCTACGTACTCAGTATTCTAGCCTGGAGAATTCCATGAACTGTATATTCCATGAGGTCGAAAAGAGTTTGACACAACTGAGTGACTTTCACTTTCACTTCATGGCAAATAGATGGGGAAACAGTGGAAACAGTGGCTGACTTTATTTTTTTGGCTCCAAAATCACTGCAGATGGTGATTGCAGCCATGAAATTAAAAGACGCTTACTCCTTGGATGGAAAGGTATGACCAACCTAGACAGCATATTAAAAATCAGAGACATTACTTTATCAACTAAGGTCTGTCTAGTCAAAGCTATGGTTTTTCCAGTAGTCATGTATGGATGGGAGAGGTGGACTATAAAGAAAGCTGAGTGGCGAAGAATTGATGCTTTTGAACTGTGGTGTTGGAGAAGACTCTTGAGAGTCCCTTGGAGTGCAAGGAGATCAAACAGTCCATCCTAAGGAAGATCAGTCCTGGGTGTTCATTGGAAGGATGTTGAAGCTGAAACGCCAATACTTTGGCCACTTGATGAGAAGAGCTGACTCATTGAAAAAGACCCTGATGCTGGGAAAGATTGAAGGCAGGATGAGAAGGGGACAGCAGGGGATGAGATGGTTAGATGGCATCACCGACTCAATGGACATGAGTTTGAGTAAACTCCGGGGATTGGTGATGGACAGGGAAGTCTAGAGTGCTGCAGCCCACAGGGTCGCAAAGAGTTGGACATGAGTGAGCGACTGAACTGAATTGAACTGCACTGAAGACATGGTATGATCAAGACCCACATCCCAGGATGTACAATCCACAAATGGGAGTTAATTAGTATTGCAGAGGTTCTCCCGAAGAAGTGAGGGATATGAGCCCACATTGGGCCTTCTAGCTTGGGGGTCCTGAAATGGGGAGAAGAGATTCCAGAATGTTGGGCTTGGAAGGCCAGTGGGGCTTACTTTCAGGAGAGCCAGGGGTTGTAGGATACAGAGACTCCACCCTCAAAGGGTACACACAAAATCTCACATACTCTAGGGACCAGGGAAGAAGCAGTAATCAGAAAGGAACCTGGTCAGACCCACCTGCTGATCTCAAACAGACTCCCAGAGAGGCAGGAGACAGAGATCATTCTGGGATATAAATACGGGGCACCAACTGTTTTGGGGGAGCTCAGTTCTAACAATGACACTGTGCTGGCTAGTGCCAGTTTGAAATCCTCTCTAGATCATTAGTGTCAGGAACCAGTCCCACCCATCACCTTGTCAACACAAGTACAAGGATGCCTCGTGTGAAAGGGCAGGTTAAGTCGAGACACAGACCTATCCACTAGTGACCTTAGAATCCCTGAGCTCTCAGCCACCCAGGACGTGGCCTCAGCCACCAAAGACCTGGGACCTAGAATTGCCTACCAGTGCTCCTGGGCCTCACCCACCCTCCAGCAGGATGACATGAACTCCAGGACTGGTGTTGACAGGATGAAGCAAAACTGTCACTTTGTACAGATTACATGATACTCTCTACACATAAGAAATCCTAAAAGTATCAGCAAAAACTACTAGAACTCATCAGTGAATTCAGCAAAGGCACACAAAATTATTACACAGAAATCTACTGCATTTCTATACCCTGACAGTGAATTATCAGGAAAGAAATTATTAGTAATATTACCATTCTATTTTCAATCATATCAAAAAGAATGTGACACCTAGGAATAAATCTAAGAAGGTTAAAGACCTATACTCCAAAAACTATAAGACACTGAGGAAAGAAACTGAAGACGACACAAACAAATAGAAAAATACACTGTGGATATGTGGATTGAAAGAATTAACATTATTAAAATGACCATACTACCCAAGGCAAGCTACAGATTCAACACAATATCTATCAAAACACCAATGGTGTTTTTCAAAGAACAAGAAAAAATAATTCTAGAATGTTTAAGGAAATATAAAAGACTGAATAACCAAAAAAAATCTTGAGAAACAAGAACAGAACTGGAGCAGCAACATGGAAGGGCCTTAGAGATTATCCTACTAAGTGAAGGAATCAGATAAAGACATATATCATGTGATATCACTTACACGTGGAATCTAAAAAAATGATACAAATAAACTTATTTTTCAAGAGAAACAGACTCACAGATATAGAAAAGAAATTTTCAGTTACCAAAAGGGAAAGAGAGAGAAGAGTTAAACTAGGAGTTTGGGATTAACGCTATACATCACTATACATAAAAGAGATAAATAGTAAGTTCCTACTGTATAGCAAAGGGAACTATATTCAATACTTTGTAATAATCTGTAATGAAAAAGAAGATAAATCTGAATAACTTTGCTGTACGACAGAAACTTGCAGCCTTGTTTACTACAGCCGAGAATATTGGCTACTGAATATTACCCAGACATAAGAAAGAAAGAAATCTTGTCATTTGTGACAACAGGAATGGACCCAGAGGGTATCATGCTTAGTGAAGTAAGTCAGGGAAAGACAAATACTGCATGATTTCACTTATACATGAAAAATCAAAGGCAAAGCAAATGAACAACCAAAACAAAACAGAAACAGACTCACAGAGAACAGAGTTGACAAAGAGCAGGAGAGTGAGGGAAGGAGAGAAAGGCTGAGGGGGATTAAAATAGACTTTTGACTGCAAAATAAATGTCACAGGTATGAAAGGAGTGTGAGAAATACAGTCAATAGTTATATAATACATTTCTATGATGAATATCATAGCTGGATTTATTGTGGTGATTATTTTGAAGTGCACTGAAGTACTGGAACACTAAGTTGCATAACAGGAGCAAACACAGTGTTGCAGGCCAAACATACTACAAAAACAAGCAAGCAAATGCACAGAAAGAGAAATCAGATTTGTGGCGACCAAAGGCAGGAGTCGCGGGGAGGGGGATTGGATGAAGGCAGTCTAAGGGTATAAAAGTGGAGTTATAAGAGAAATAAACACTAGAGGTGTAATTAACCACATTCAGCATCAGTTCAGCCGCTCAGTCTCGTCCGACTTTTTGTGACCCCGTGTACAGCAACACGCCAGGCCTCCCTGTCCACCACCAACTCCCAGAATTTACCCAAACCCACGTCCACTGAATCAGTAATGCCATCCATTTATCTCATCCTCTGTCGTCCCCTTCTCCTCCTGCCTTCAATCTTTCCCAGCATCAAGGTCTTTTCCAATGAGCCACTTCTTCACATCAGGTGACCAAAGTATTGGAGTTTCGGCTTCAACGTCAGTCCCTCCAATGAATACCCAGGATTGATCTCCTTTACAATGGACTGATTGGATCTCATTGCAGTCCAAGGGACTCTCAAGTCTTCTCCAACACCACAGTTCAAAAGCATCAATTCTTCAGCGCTCAGCTTTCTTTAGAGTCCACCGTTCCCATCTATACATGACTACTGGAAAAACCATAGCTTTGACTAGACAGATCTTTGTTGACAAAGTAATGTCTCTGTTTTTTAATATGCTATCTAGGTTGGTCACAACTTTCCTTCCAAGGAGTAAGCGTCCTTTAATTTCATGGCTGCAATCACCATCTGAAGTGATTTTGGAGCTCCCAAAAATGAAGTCAGCCATTGTTTCCACTGTTTCCCCATCTATTTGCCATGAAGTGATGGGACCAGATGCCATGATCTTAGTTTTCTGAATGCTGAATGCAGGAGCAGTGGCTTCAATGGCACAGGAGTGGCTGAGAAGAGCTACCCCATGTCCAAGGTCAGGGGCGGTGGCCGAGAGGAGCTACCCCACGTCCAAGGTAAGAGAAACCCAAGTAAGATGGTAGGCACAGAGAGAGGGCATCAGAGGGCAGACAGACTGAAGCCACAATCACAGACAACTAGCCAATCTGATCACACGGACCACAGCCTTGCCTAACTCAATGAAACTAAGCCATGCCATGTGGGGCCACCCAAGACAGACGGGTCATGGTGGAGAGGACTGACAGAATGTGGTCCACTGGAGAAGGGAATGGCAAACCACTTCAGTATTCTTTCCTTGAGAACCCCATGAACAGTATGAAAAGGCAAAAAGACAGGACACTGAGAGATGAACTCCCCAGGTCGGTAGGTGCCTGATATGCTACTGGAGATCAGTGGAGAAATAACTCCAGGAAGAATTAACAACGTTAACTCCTTTAATTTTGTGTCTATATGAGATAATGGGTGATCAGTAAATTTGTTTTAGTAAATGTCTCACGATCTAAGTAAGTCAAATCATTCTGCTGTCCACCGTAAGCTTCTATAGGAAAGTAACAAGCGAAAGTGTGAGTCGTACAGTCATTCCTGACTCTTTGCGACCCCATGGACTGTAGCCTGCCAGGCTTCTTTGTGCATGGAATTCACCAGGCAAGAATACTGGAGTGGGTAGCCATTTCCTTCTCCAAGGGATTTTCCCAACCCACAGATGGAACTCAGGTCCCCTTCACTGCAGGCGGAGTCTTACGAGGGAAGCCTGTCAACTGTATCTCAATAAAACTGAAAGAAACAAAGACAAAACAAGGACCTGAAAATTTTTTATATTGAGTATATGTCTAAAGGATAGTATTTTTATGTATTTGATTCAGTAAAATATATAATTAAAATTAATTTTAACCTTCTTTTTGCTTTTTTCAATATATCTACTAAAAAGGTTTCAATTACGTATGTGGCTTGCATGAGATTTCTATTGGACTATTCTGTACTAGACTATAAAAAAACCTATTAACCTTTTTTTAAAGTAGTGACTCCACAAGAAACATTCTCTGATTATAATTCAAAATAATTGCCAAAGAGAATAGAAAGGTGGCTGCAACAAATGTTCATGATATGGGAATTGGAAACAATCTTGTTTAAAGAAAATATTCACTGACTCAAAGAGGAAATCAAAAACATGCATTTAAGTTAAAAAAAAAATGAGAGCAGTTTATACCAAAATCTAAGGAATGGGGAGAATGTTTTATCTGTGACCTTCAGTTCTTCATTATTTAGAAAAAAATAAACGAACTTAATGCTTACATAGGAAATTAGAAAAACAGCTATAAAGTAAAACAAAGGACACAAGATGATACCATCAACAAAAACAATAAGCTGCAATTAATGTAATAGAAAACAAAAATAGTAAAAAGAATGAGCAAATTCAGAAGTTATTTCTTTGAGGGGACCCATGAAATATTTCAACCCATCATAAACCTTAAGAGGGAGAAGGAACCAAAATATTACAAATTTTATCTTTCCAATTGTGAAAAAAATTTCACAAACATTTAAAGGAATCACATCTGAGGATAAACCATACCAAATAATTAAGACTGACAAAATCTCAAAGTAAAAAACAATTTAGTTGGAACAAAAATAGTAAGAGTGTGCTTACCATGCATAACATTTGAGAATTTCAGGGTAAGTGATCTTTCATTTAACAGAAACATATCTAAATGCCTCCAAATGACACAACTTTTCCTACTGGGCATATTTTAAGTAATGATAATAGACAATATTTGTGTGCTCACAGTGACAATATTAAGGTTAGAATAGTTAACTTTGGGCTTCCCTTGTGGCTCAGCTGGTAAAGAATCCACCTGCAATGCAGCAGACCTAGGTTCAATCCCTGGGTTGGGAAGACCCCCAGAGAAGGAAACAGCTATCTACTCCAGTATTCTGGCCTGGAGAATTCCATGGACTGTATAGTCCACGGGGTAGCAAAGAGTCGGACACGACTGAGCGACTTTCACTTTTTTCATGGTTAACTCACCCAGTCAAGGTCATTCAGCTAGGAAAATGGGAGTGAAGATTTGAACCAATGTAGTTAATTCTAGAAAATACACTCACATAGAAAAACTAAAAAGAACACCACCTCCTTACTGTAAAAAGTGATTTCACTTTTTACAAATCTCACAGATGCATACATGTTTCATAATTGGACAAATGCATTACATGAAGAAGAAAGAAAGTAGAACAAAACTTTGTAGTGTGAGCAATAAAGAAAAATGAAGTTAGAGTTGTGCAATAATAAATACATTAAGGAAAAGAGATATAAAAATCAGAATACAAAAACTATAAGAGACCTAAAGTCATAGAAGTTAATATAAATTCAGTACATGTGACAAAAGAGGGCAGAAAAAGATGGTTGATTCAGTGGATAAGAAAACAAATCCTGTCCACAAGAGCCCTATTTCACTTAAACTCACATATTCAGGATTAACATATGAAGACTCTGAAACCATCAGGAGCACAATAGTTCCCACCACGGAAACTTGGGGTGTGGTGACCTGGGCTAGGAGAGGTTTGCGATGTGGTCACCCTTCATAACAAATCCTTCCTCTTTGAGACTCAGTTCTCAGCATCACTGTCCAGACCTTCACTGTGTTCACAGGCTCACTTTTAGCTCCTCTCCAGCCCCTACAACTAGCCTTTAATGACCTCCATGTCCCACCTTGATGACCCTTCTGTGTGGAATCCAACTCTGTATGCCCCTACATTTTACTCCAGACCCCAACTCCTGGCCAGAAGACATCTGATCAGCATGGGTCCATCGCTGAAGAAGTGGTCTCAATTATTTCTCTCTGTAATCACAGAAAACCCAACTTCTCTCCCTGGCACTGTCTCACTTACAAATGATTTATTCCACTTCTCTAAAACTTCTGATTTTTCAGTGTTTAGGTCTTCTGTGACCATACCTCAATCCCCTCCAAGATAAAACTACTCTGAATTATCAGGGAAACAAATGCAATCTGCCAGATCTTCCTTCCTCGTATTGAACACCCCAACCAAAAACCCCTGATGGATAAATTCATGGCTCATGTTCTCTGCTCTCCCTCAGCTGGAGAAAACTGAACAACCTTTATGACAGTTCCTTTACAAAAGGACAGTTACGGTTGAATCACACATGGCTTGTCAATCCTATTACAGGTCCTCAGCCCTACCTCTCATCCCTCTCAAAGACCATCACAAACCTTTACTACCCTACTGGTACATTTTAACAAATTGACCTCACCAAAGACTTCTAGGAGGAGAATGAGAGGTAGAAATCTTTAGAAAGATCAGTATATAATGAAGCACCTTGAATTAAAGTTTTTTTAAAAAACAAAATGTGTTCCACTTGGAATATTGAAAAAACCAACATACAGACCTGAGATAATGGTTTCCTATTGGCACAGTTGATACCCCCAATGAACACCATGTTGGGCATGATCGGCCGCGGGTAGTCCATCACAAAGTCTCTTCTGAACAGCCACACGGATCCAGAGGCAAGAATCTCCCCCACTGACACCTCTCTCTGAAGAAGCTCAGAGGCCATACGTGCATAAGGAG